>WWET01002494.1:203375-220716 GCA_011038615.1 Limnodynastes dumerilii
AAAAACTAGCTGTTGATCAGGCAGCTAGTAATTATGTAATGTGACACACTGAGATGGATAAAATGTTGCAAAGCTGTTGCAATGACAGTTGGCAAATCTTTGAAATTGATACTATATCCAAGTACTTCAAATGATGTTAATAGACAATGTCCCAAAGTAGACATGAATATCACCATCTACTTTGGGACATTGGGCCTGATCCAGAACAACGCTGCAAAGCAAATTTACGCGTGGCGGAGACGTTCGCTGTTTAGAACGCACTTCGCATGCACAGAAAATACGCACATTCACGTCGCGTAATTGTGAACGTATGGGCCATTCACGTATGTTTTACGTAAATACTTACGTGTGGGCGTGCCAATTTTACGTTACTCGAAAATACGTCTGAAATACGTGAAGTAGGCAGAAGGGTGGTATTTAAAGTGTACAGTATGGGCGTGCTTAGCTGCGTAAATTCGTTTAGCCCATACGTACGTGTGCGTATGACAGCGGTTACGTGTGAAAAAGTTAAGGTAGGGTTTGGGAAGTGTATCGAACTTACGTGCACGAAAATACGCACCGCGAATAAACGTACGGCACACGTAGTTCTGGATCTACCCCATTGTCTATTAACATATGAGGGTGGAAGGAGCTAGGTCCTGGTAAATATGTAGATCCCTTTGGGATCTGGCTGCATTGGACACCTATTCTATGGATTTGTAGAAGTCAAGCTGATGAATAACATCTTGGGGGGAGTTGGCATCATGAGAATGAGGATGGAGAGCTCTACGGTTCAAGAGGAGCATATGAACCAGGACTGAAGAGGCCAGGTGATGGAAAAGGAGGAGGAAATCCTCCAATTGGGGGCTCTCATAAGACTCATTGATGTTGTGGATATGGAGATTGTTGCGCCGATTCCTATTATCTGCGAGTAGAAGGATGTCATTGCAGAGTTGGGCCAGCTCATGACCTGTTGCCTCCTGACTGCAGAGGAGGCTGTCATGGGATTGTTGCAACAAGTCAACCTAGTTGCCGACATCTGATTTCTGTTCAGAGGTTGGCCATTGCTCTGTTCACTTCGACAGTAATAGACTGTATGACATTCCACATTTCTGCAAGGATGGCGGCAATAAGATCTGATCAGAATTGTCTTCTGAAAGGCTGCGTTCAGGAGAGGGGGAAGCATACTAGCTGAGGACCTGATCTGCGATTTCCTGATGAATGGCAGCAGGACCTGGGAACTTTGCTGGGAAAGTCTCAGGGGCCCATTCTATGATAGCATGTAACTGCTGGTCCTTAGGCATAGGTGGGTTACATGCTGGTCACCGAGAGGAGGGAGTTATATTTCAATGAAGAGGACATGTAGGTATGTAAAGGGAAATTGGAGGCAAGGTCCTCTGAACACTAAGAAGAGAGGGAGAGAAAGAGAGGTCTCCTCTAAGACATAATTTCAGGGTAGGAGCTGACAAAGCTTAGGAATGGAGCTATGAGTGTTCTATGGTGCACTATGGCTGTTTGACCACAAGGAGATGAACAAGTGGTTTATAACTAACTCCAAACTCTTGCTTTTATGGGATAATGAGCCTTCTGACCCTCCTGGGCCAAATAATATGTGGGGACTGCCTCCCCTTAAACAGCTGGGGGTCCAAGTCTTATCTGGCTGCACAGCATGACTGCAAGGTATTAGCAGCGGTCATAGGATGGGCACTGTATCATGAAGGGACCCTGAGCAATGTGACCCAACAATAAGCAAAGCACCCCCAATGCACCACTGTATCCCCCGAGGAATGCACCAGTCACCTCCACAAACAGCCAGATGATGTAAGGGAACAGCGCCTCCACAAAGTCGTTGTCCTGCAATCTGGAGCCTCCAACAGGTAAGCATGAAGTACACCGGAAGAACCACGCTGGCAATGGCTAGCGCCACACAGGTGCTACAATGGACTTCACGCCGGTAGTGTCGGTGGATCCCAGCAGGATGCGAGTTAATAACAGGTGGCACAGGGCGTCGGGTGGGGGGCCGAAGGCTAGAGGAACCAGAAGCTCCTTACTGGGGTGGGTGAGGAATATGCAGACCAAGGCCTAAGAGGGGCTGCCTCTCGGAAGGCCTCCCACACCCGGGAGCGCTACAAAGGCTGCTCCAAGGTAATCATATATTACCTTTCCCAAGGTCCGAATTGAATATTTTAGCTACTTTTACTCCTAGTAAAACTGAATTGAGCGCAGAATTGCTGTGAGTGCTGGTAAACTATGACTAATGACCAGAGTTATCTTATACCTTTTGATTTGCTTGATAGTAAGAGTAACAAGTATATAACAAGTAAAAAAAAACAAAAAAAAACTTATCAAGTTGTTTGGACCCAAGTACTTACTGAGCTAAACAATTATACAAACACAATTAATTAAGACAGAACTTGACTAAAAACCAGATACTATAAAATAAACGCCTCCGGACTCTAAAAGTCAATCCTGGACAAAACCATGTTGATAGCAGGGGGGGATTAATTTAATTGTATTCTTTGCATGCAGGGATATATCTCTGAATTGCTTACTGCACACAGATACTGACCAGCTTTACTATCACACTGTTATTTACACTTGGGCTGGGAAATATCACCTCTCAACACTAGTACTGTTTGCAACAGATTAGATTTGACTCCCCTGCAATCACCATGGTTTAGCCCATGTGTGACTTTAAGGTCTTATTTTAAGAAGATTCTTAAGTGTGAATCAGGTCCTAATTTATCAAATAATTTTAATAATTGCCAATCAGTGGAAGTATAATGTCTTAAAATTAAATAATTGTTTAGGCAACAATAAATCATATAGAAAAGAGGAGAAAGTATATTGCCTGCTATAAACCAGGGTTAACTTAACACCATAAAATAGTGTAATGAAATGTTAAAAGTTACCTGGAAGTCCACAGCTCGTTTGGAAGCCAGATCTGCTTTGTTACCAGATAATGCTATTACAATATTGGGGCTTGCTTGTCTCTGAAGCTCTTTAACCCAGTTCTTTGCTCTAGCAAATGATTCCTGCAACACATTGAATTTAGCTGAAGATAGAGAGTACAGTCACCTACTTTGATATAGTTCCTACAAATGCATATACAATACAACCTCCTCACATCAAAGTGAAAGTTATGTATACTATATAAAAAAAAACAAAACAAAAAAAAAAACAACAGCAGCAGCAATGTCATTCATTGCATTTAAATCACATTTCATATAATGGCAGATCTGAGTCTTACCATAAGAGTAGTGTAAACTACATAACACAGAAAGAAAAAAGTTTGTTGTTTTACTGAGCACACACACAACACCACATAAAAAAAAACCACATAAGTCTTTCCTTTTTCAAATTGTGTAATGTAAAGCTATGAGTATCAAATGTTACACTTATATACATAATTATCCAATGAGAGAATTGTATAATATGATTTTCAATCTTACAGACTAAACTGTAGGACAAAGTTATTTCACTTATGACAACCATATATCAGTGTCAGAATACCACCCTTCATATAATCAAAACAAAAATGGCGATAATGGACCAGATTCACAAACCCGTCATTTTTCACATACGTACCTAATTTTAAAGACTGCACGCACGCAATCTACGTAATGAAACGCTACGTAAATAGTGTAAAATAGTTACTACGCATGCGTGGTAGCTAGATTCAGAAAATTAGGCATGTATGTTATAAATTACGGGGTTGTGAATCCGGCCCAGGCTCTCTGGTAACCAGTTCGCACCACACCTCAGATTTCTGTCAGTGTGGTCATTTGCTGTCCTGCTATTCTCATTACAGCAAGGGAAAAGGTAAACAGTTTCCAAAATTGTAAGGAAAGGGAAAATTATATCGCTAAACAAGTGAAATGTATTTTTTAAACTATGTAGAAATAATTGCACTGAAAAAGAAGACACATTATGTCTGCTGAGGCTTAAAACCCAGTCATGCGAGACAACAGCACAGTACAGTCACGGTTCACTCTTGCAGTACTATGTAGAACAATAAGAGTATAAAGCTGGGTATGCACTTTGATCATTTCCGCAGCTCCTGACAAAATGGTTATAGCCAGAGAAAATATAAAGAGCATGATAACAGACTCAAGCTGCTGACTGCGCTGTGCCTAAAAGGATGAGCAATGTGTCAGTCAGATCATTTACGCAAACCAATGGATCCCATTATCATGTGAGTGTGTTTCTGGACCGTATTTCGGTGTACAGACAAAATTTGTCCAGCAGACATACGATAAAACTATCGCACCAATCAGCTGACAATCTGCTTATTGGCCTAATAATTGCATAGCATGTACCCAACTTAAGCGACCAAAACACTCATCAACTGCAATATTGTGTTTAAAAATAATCCACATACTGCACCATGAAAAACCAATTCATATGTGAATAAATAGCACTAAACCACTAAGATATGTTCAACTTCAATAATCACATGACAAAGCTCTCAATGAAATAGTCTATTGTTCTGGGAGACCTTCTAATTCAACCTCCAAGAAAGCGGATGGAATGTGTTAACCTTAACCACCAAGGTACTATATTTGTTTGGTGTTTGATACACTTTTTTTGCGGTTTGTAAATTGATATTAGCACAAATAATACTGGAAAGCTTTAGAGCATGTTAAGATTTCCTTAAGATCTTTGCGTGATCATTGAAGTTGAACATATCTTAGAGGTTAAGCGCTATTTATCCACATATATTGTTTTCTTAGTACAGTTTTTGGATAGTTATTGGGATATCCCCTATATGTGGTGAACAGCAGCAAAAACCCCTTTCTTGCAGTGAAACAAACCTTTTTTCTGTTACTTTGCAACCCTGAAAAACCAGTTCATATTAACATGAATATAAAAGCAGAACATTGCAAAACAATAAAAAGACTTAATTTAAGAATGGTACCTCATTTGTGATGTCATATACAACTATTGCAGCTTGAGCCCCCCTGTAGTACATTGGGGCTAGACTGTGATATCGTTCCTGGCCAGCTGTATCCCAAATTTCAAATTTCACTGTTGTATCATCTAGGCAGACCGTCTGGGTGAGAAAGGCAGCTATATCGACAGGAGGGGGGGGGAGGTTGTTAAATATTAGTTATAAAAATACTATATTATTTTACAAACATACACCCATCTCCCTTACAAATAATTTTTTTTACATTACAATAAAATAACACATACACATGCAAAATAAAAAAAAATAAAAAAGTCATTCATTGTACTTAAGGAACTTGGCACAAGAAAATATATAAATGCAGCAATTGGTTATTGATGGTTATGATTTTGTTCAGTATAGTTAAGGATACGATTTAGACTATGAAATAATTACTTCTGTGTTGTTAACTTAACACATCGAAGGGATGTCATGTTGCCAAAGTGTGGAAAAAAGTGGTTTCAAGATAATCATATTCCAGTGCTGGAATGGTCTGGGAATAGCCAAGACCTTATCCTGATTGAAAATCTATGGAGCCGACTAAAGAAACTTGTTACACAAAAATAACCCAGCAATAAAACCCAATTAATAGAAGCAATAATACAATCTTGGTTTCACATTATAACAGCTGCAGAACTAAAAGACTTGGTTCACTCCATGGGAAGGCGCTATAAGGTCGTAATTAAGAGTATAGGTTACCCAACTAAGTATTAACAGACATGTTGGTAATTTTTGTCTATCACATTTCTTATGTTTCACTTTTCTTCTTTATAACTGCTGTTCTATTAAAATATCCTTCATAAAAGTTATTGCATTAAATTATATTTCCATTGATATATAATTTTATGGTATTTAAAAAAATAAATAAAAAAAAATGGTGTTATGAGCCCTCAAACTTCGAATATATTATTATAAATCAGCAATAAAATGAGAAAAGTTTAGTAAAAACTTATTGACACCATCTACAAAATGGTAACAATGCAATTTACTCATAAGATCAAACAAGATGGCAAGAACTTTCATACCACCTCCAAAACTTTTAGTAAGAAAATCTGGTGCTGCAGGATGAAATCAAAGCTCACATTTGCAGACATATCACAAGAGATTTGCTGCATCTCTCACTCACCTTTAGGGAAAAACATGCCTGCATGACCCCAGGTGCCACTACTGATGTGCCTGCATGTCAGAACGGCTCACTCCTGAGTAACTGTATACAAGCAGCTGTACTCTTGTGTGGTGGATTTAAACAAGGAAGTATGGTCAGTCGTGACAAGGAATGTGTTGTGTGCCTTTGAAGGGATTCCTAGGTTTTCATAATTTTATTCAAAGTTTGCCATACAATAGTCACAATTTTTCTCCCATCTTTAACTCAAAGCTAATTTATTCACTGTAGATATGAAAACAACTTACGCTGGCAGGAAATAATATTGAGTAGTTAGTTTAATCCAGATATAGCCAACCTCTGCACGCTGTGCTGTGATCCTACAACTCCCAGCATGCTCAAACAGCAAAGGTATAGGTGCTACCTGGCCAAGCACAATGGAACTTGCAGTTTCACAACACTTGGGCTGCCACATGTTGCTTAAACCTGGATTAGGCAAAGTTAGTCCAAAAAAAGCAGCAGGTAAAATGTGAATCAATTATTTCATCATTAGATGTTTAGCGTTTAGGGCCACAAAATTCCAAATAACCAAGACGTATTCATACCTAAGCAGCTTGTGCTTCTTAGGTGCGTATTTTTCAGAAATGACCTACTACACATACGTAGTGTGGGAGATGGGGGAGGCAATGTCCATGTGTAGTTTCCTTCGTAAGCTAAGGTTGCCCTATGGCACTAGTAAGTGCCATAAAGTACCTAAAAGCCGGGGGCGGGTTAGGGTCAGGATGGTTGAGTTAGGTGCGGATCTGTCTGCACCTAACAATCTTAGATGTGAATACAGGACAAAATTTTTGAAATAACCATTCACATTACAGAAAGGTCTTTGTAACACACAATGCTCAGTACAAATCAGCACGGCCAATTCAAGAGCAAATTATTTCCTAACCTCCAATTGTGCTTTCCTGGAATTCATGAAACTGCCCCTTTACAAAGCGAAGCACTAGACTGGACTTTCCCACAGCAGACTCTCCTAAGAGCACAAGCTTGAACTGACAGATTTTATTCCCAGCATTCGGTCCATTGGGTCTGGTGGCTCCTCCTCGATTCGCCATATTTAAATTTCCACAGGTAAGTCTCTGTATTTATGTACAATAGTCCACGTGAGCAAGTTACTTGGCAGCCGTTTATCCTTCTGGTAACCTATTGGCAAAAAGAAAAGGGGAAAACAAATACTATAAATACACTGATGAACTGTTAAATAACTATACAAAAAAAAAAAAAAAAAAAAAACCATAAAGAAAAACAAATAAACAAGAGCCATAACGTAAAACCAATGTACATTTATAATCACATTCACTGGCTACAGACAACAGTCATTTTCCCAGTCAAGATATTACTTAAGAATGTTCCAGCAGAGTTCTGCTGACCTGTGTAGGAGGACCTTAGTGGCAACAAGTAAGTTTTCCTAAATCAAACTATGCAGCCTCCACGCTGCAGAATAACTGGACAATAGACATGTTGTGTACACACGTTAGAACTAAAGAATTAAACTATGCATGTTGTTTATATAACTAGAAACTATCATGCAATAAATATTTAATACATATCCAACCAGAAGGATTCAACTAACATGTAACAATATTTTTATTAAAAGGGAGACACCAGAAGCAACACTGTAGTTTTCCTATGGGGAAAGACTATCCTTTTAGAAAAGTACAGTTTTGACAGAGCGCTCTAATACTAATAGAAAAACAATTAGTGATCTTTGTGCATACCGAGGAAAAATAACGCTGTCAATAAATAAATGCATTTATTTACAGAAGTTTTAGAGCAACAAGTAATAGTTAATGCAGTATTACTCTTTAGCTGCATACACAGTTTAGCACTTGCTATACAACAGTTGTATGGAAAGCTTGACACAACAGATCAGATCACACGTGCAAAAGGTCCAATGTGATTCCAAGGAACAATACATGAACAGCAAACATTGTACGATGGATAAACCCTACAGTCTTATTGGACGACAAGTGACGACAAGCACCACTGACAGACACAAGATCACTTTTTTGACAAAAAAACAATAGTAAAAAGAAGAAATCGTGTGACATGACCCTGTCTCTAACTGCCAACTGATATTTATAGACCATCTTGTGTGAGCAATACGAAGCCTGAAAATTTGGACTTTAAAAACAAATATGTTAAATACAAACAAATCTTATAGTTATATTCTTTCAAAAGTGCTTTTAGCATTTAAAAAAAAGTTTTGTCTAACAAAACATTACTTGGACTTGAACATTTCCTTTCAAATACAGTATTTCATGGTTATTGCAGGGCAATTAGTTTTAAACAGTTCCAGTCACTATGGTGGCAATAATATTTTTTTCAGTGACAATTTACACTACTACATCAGTGGTTTCATTGCCAAAATCCTTAAAACAATATCATCCTCATCTTGTCCTTGCTCATGTCCGCTCTGGCATGCTGCTGAAACAGCAAGACAATGTCCTCCATAACCAATCTAGTCCTAAATCAATCCACGCTCAAGGTCCAAGCATTTGCTTGCCATGGCGACCTAGTGCCCAGAATTTGTTGAACCCTAAATCATGTCATAAAAGGTAAATAGATAATATGATGTGGACCTAAGGTTTTTAAATGCGTCCAGGGGTTTATTGTGCAATTAAACAAAGATGAGGACATCACCATATAATGTCAATTTTATTCAATGCGTTCTGTTCTCACTCATTCCTTGCGCATTTGATACTTGGATATAACTGGATATGAGTCCAAGCTTTCAAGGAGCATCTGACAGTTTAGTAACAAAGCAATGCAAATAATTTATAATGAGGAATATTTGTAAAGTTTAGCATTCTTTTTCAATTTCCCATTTCTTGAATTTGTATTTAATATTTAAAATATAAAACCCTGAAACATAATTAAATACATATCAATAAAATCTTCACATTTACAATAACGTCTCATTCATTAGGAGTGCAAAGAAGATGATACAGCTAAAATCTGCACATTATATTCTTATATTTATATATCTTTTGGGGCTCACTGTATTTTTTGTTTTGTCCAGCATATATGAGCCAATATTGTGAGAGAAACATTATCACTTGGTCTTATCGGTAGTTTCATACCAATACATGACAGGCTATTTGCAGCCATAAGCATGAGATTGTTTTATAAACTACCCCAAGTTTAGTTTTTAGTCTTCAGTTGTTATAAGCAGCAGTCTAGTATTCAAGTCTTTTGTAACTCAATAAAAAGTCTAAATATGACATTACTGAGCTAAGCATAGGTTTGCCATACATTTACATTCCAGCACGCTTTGACCTGTTTGTACTTGGCAGGTGATATACGCTGTATGCTGACAAAGGCGCACAGTAATTCTACACTGAGCAGTCACACCTCTAGTTGCCAAGGGTGATGTAACCTTCAGGCAGAAATGCACATACTTCATATAATAACAATACTTTTTTGTGTAAAGATGGGTCAGATCCACACATTTTCCCTGTTAAATGGTTAAATAAAAACTTCTATCATTAAGCATAAGCTGCTCAAAAACTACCTCTATAAGATGCAAGCAAGAACTTTATGTACTTTATACATTATTACAGCTAATTTAAAGGCGAAAAAAAACGTGTCTAGAAAAAACAGTCTCCTAACTTTAAATAAGAGCATATGATCAACTTGCTTGGAACTTCTTTTGTCCATGATGTTTGTTCACTAAAAAATAAGTCACACGATTTCCACAATCTGCTTGCGGAAGTCAAGTGATTACATGTGAAACTCGAAAAATTAGAATATCATTCAAAAGTTCATTTATTTCAGTAATTCAACTTAAAAGGTGAAACTAATATTTTATATAGACTCATTACATGCAAAGTGAGATATTTCAAGCCTTTATTTGTATTAATTTTGAAGATTATCGCTTACAGTTTATGAAAACCCCAAAATCAAAGTCTCGCAAAATTAGAATAATGTGAAAAGGTTCAATATTGTAGGCTCAGAGTCACACTCTAATCAGTAAATAATTCCAAAACACCTGCAAAGGGTCTCTCAGTCTGGATCAGTAGAATTCACAATCATGGGGAAGACTGCTGACCTGTGCAGAAAACCATCATTGACACCCTCCACAAGGAGGGAAAGCCTCAAAAGGCAATTTCAAAAGCAGTTTGATGTTCTCAAAGGGCTGAATCCAAAACACATTAATAGAAAGTTAAATGAAAGGGCAAAGTGTGGCAGAAAAAGGTGTCAAAAGTGTGGGGAAGCTGCACAAGTAGTGCACTGAAGCTGGAGTTAGTGCATCAAGAGCCACCACACCCACACGGATCCTGGACATGGGCTTCAAATGTCGTATTCCTCTTGTCAATCTGCTCCTGAACAACAAACAACGTCAGAAGCATCTTACCTGGGCTAAAGAAAGGAAACCAAGGTCCCAGAGTCTGATGGAAGAATGGAGAGGCACACAATCCAAGATGCTTGAAGTCCAGTGTGAAGTTTCCTTAACACCTCAGCAGTGCCACAGGCTGATAGCATCCATGCCACAACACATTGAGGCAGTAATTTGTGCATAAGGGGCCCAAACTGAATACATATGCATGATTATACTTTTCAGAGGGCTGACATGTTAATAGTTATGAACTTTTGAACAATATTCTAATTTTTCACAT
Organism: Limnodynastes dumerilii; assembly: GCA_011038615.1. Taxonomy (NCBI): domain Eukaryota; kingdom Metazoa; phylum Chordata; class Amphibia; order Anura; family Limnodynastidae; genus Limnodynastes; species Limnodynastes dumerilii. The sequence goes on from WWET01002494.1 coordinate 214,078, forward strand.
TTCACCTGTATATGGCAGTTTGCATGTCAGATGTTCAGCAACGGAACACCTACCACTACCTCAGCTTTCATCTATAAAGGCTGACTCCTGTACAACTCAACCCATGCAGGACTTTGTCGCTCCAGGAAAGTGCCAACCACATCATTCTGGGTTCACCTGTTTTTAGTATCTGTGGAAAGCAAGCAAGAAAAAAAGAAAGCACAAGAGACCGGAACACAATCCAAGATGCTTGAAGTCCAGTGTGAAGTTTCGTTAACACCTCAGCAGTGCCACAGGCTGATAGCATCCATGCCACGACACATTGAGGCAGTAATTTGTGCAAAAGGGGCCCAAACTGAATACATATGCATGATTATACTTTTCAGAGGGCTGACATTTTAATAGTTATGAACTTTTGAACGATATTCAAATTTTTCGCGTTTCACCTGTATATGGCAGTGCACATGTCAGATGTTCAGCAACGGAACACCTACCACTACCTCAGCTTTCATCTACAAAGGCTGACTCCTGTACAACTCAACCCATGCAGGACTTTGTGGCTCTAGGAAAGTGCCAACCACATCATTCTGGGTTCACCTGTTTTTAGTATCTGTGGAAAGCAAGCAAGAAAAAAAGAAAGCACAAGAGACCGGAAACCTCACATAGGATTTAGCGGGGTTTGATCTGATAGTGCCCCCCAGCTGTACTCATGCATCTGTGCATGGTTTCACTAACCATTCCCCTCACTCGCATTGACTTCTGACCCAAGACACTACCAACTTTTCCAACTATTTTGCACTTAAAGGGACAAAGGAATGGGAGTCTGGATCAGCTTGCCAGTACAATGCACGTAAATGCGCAGATTGCAAAATCTGAATTTTACAATTCCAGTGCAAGGAAAACGTCAACTTGTCAAAGTCTGAATCCGGACAAAGATCTTTATCCAGTCACTCTGAAGAAAGACCAATATCAGAGCAATGTCACAGTAATCATTTTTCCACAAATCCTATGTTAAATATCCTGGCTGTACTGATGAACAGGTCAAGTACAACTAAATGTATTTCAAGAGTAAACACTAGATTTTTCTACGTATAGTTTTACTGAAAAACCCCTTGTATTTTGGATTTAATTCTGCACTTTTGTTATTAACCTAAGGAAATGATTAAAGACAAACCATGGACTTGTTGTCTCGGCTGTGATTTAGGGAGGGGAATCAGAGTCCCTAATTTACTCTGTAATAAACATACTTATCTGCCAAAGTCCACGTTTCATATTGGTCTCTGAATATTTTCTGGTCCAGACATCAACCTCCTTTGCTGGTATTAGTTTTTGACAGCCAGATACACTTGCTACAGCAACAATAAATTGATAATGATCCAGTCAATACCATAATATCGACTATATTATTGCCAAAACAGTTTAATAGTGAAAAATGTCGATGATGGGGATGATGCTAACAGTTATATATCAGCATGGTACTTGTTAAAAAAAAACTGCTCCTTCCTAAGCTCTCCTCACTTTGTAATGCAAACACGTGAACTATTGGCATTACAACAAGTCCCTCATATAACGTTCAAACAAGTGTCCGTAAAGGATGTTCCTCTGTTGCACGTCCTCTCTCTTTCCTCTTTCAATATACGTTTCGTCATGTTAATGACCGTCTCATATAAAAGAATGTCAGTTAAATATGCCGGCTCTCTAAATACCGGCGTTATGTCATACACCTTGATAGATAAGGAAACCCAAAAAACATTTGTCTCTTCTTTCTCATAAATAACAATAACAAAAACAAAATAGGCCCCCTTTGAATAATTTCATGATCAATACCAATGTCAGTCAAGATCATTAATTGTAATAATCCCACAAGATAGGAGTTTAGGATTTATCACTACTTACTGGAAATGCAATCCATGGTTATTCTGCATCATTCATTCTACAGTAACCATTTCTGCTTACAAGATCTCAGAACACAGAATGATTTGGTATTAAATATTTTTGTATGGATTTTTTATTTTTTCTTAAGATGCAGAATTCATATTTTTCCCAATTTTCATAATTAGTCATAACCATCCTCTACTACATTTTTAAGCACCTCCAGTGTTGTTTTAATTAATCATGTATAAAAATATCAAGCACCACCCAATAGAGACCAACACTTAGAAAAGGAGAAAGCAGTACTTGAAATTGACACGGCCACAGAGTTTTCCCCAACTTTGACCTCCAAATATGTCTGTTTACTTGAACAAGCTTCTTCACACAACACTAGGCTATTAGCCGCAGCCTCCGAGTCCACATATGAGATGGTTCTTTAGACCTCTCCAACAATCTACCAAAAAAAAAGGACAGGGACGCTTCGCAGTGTATACCAGTGTTGGCTAACCTCTGGCACTCCAGGTGTTGTGAAACTACAATTCCCAGCATGCTTTGTCAACTATCCACTATGCTTTTGCAGTTCAGGCATGCTGGGACTTGTAATCTTTCAAAACACCTGGAGTGCCACAGGTTAGCCAACACTGGTGTATACCATTTAATGCATAAAACCACTGATGAAGTCCTGATTGGATGGAATACGTAGGGGCCAGACAAACCGCACCTCCCACAGACCCTCTGTGTTCCCAGGAGTTTCACAGACGGTAGGAGCATGGAAATTAGACTCCAGGATGCTGGTAACAAAACACGCAGCTTACCCTGCTGAGTCACCCCATTTCAACTAAATGCTGTTTTTACTTTTGACTTGGTACATTGTTACAGTAGCAACATACAGAGACACTTAGAAGACTTATTATATCAATAGTTGAGAAGCCACAGCAGGCAATTAATGATAAATTGCCCGCTGTGGCTTTTCAACTATTGATATAACAAGTCTTCTGAGCGCCTCTTTATGTTGCTACTGTATATGAATTTATTGGAGTGCACCTGAAGCAATTTCTTTGTATTAAGGAGTGTCAGTTTCCAGAGAACTTCCACACCACCCACACAGAAAATGGGAACGTTGCAGAAATTAGGATTGCATGTAAGGGCTTAACCAAGCCTTATTGTATCTACATACCCCCTACCTCCCACTACACATACCTCACGTATGCTTCCCACCCGTCCTGCTGATGGAAATTGTTCCCCTGCGAAAGAATGAACCTGTTGGATCCAGTTCCGTATCAGAATCACATTGTGGGGACATTTTGATCCATTGACCCAATGAACTTTAGAGCTCACTGATGAAAAACAGGTTGGTTAGTAAAAGACTGCAGACTGTTGGTTTAACTCCAGCTGACAATGTTGGTTAAAGGATTTCAAGTCTCTGGTTCAATACTAAACAAAACATTTATCCCATTGTTATATCTAGGGAATCGGAAAATATGTAAATTAAAGTACAGAAATCATATAGATTTTCAAGCTCATCAAAAAAGAGGAAAAAAAATATTAAACACAAACACAATGTGTGCGAAGATACAATACTCCTTAAAAAAAAAAAAAATACCAGGACAGAGAAAAGTAGACAAGTGCAATCAAATGAAGCCTGTGGTACAGGCTTCCTGGCTATACATGCATACATTCATAACACTTTGAAACATTGTATTGTTTGTTGCCTATGGAAAATGTTAATGCTTATTTACAGAAATTATGAACCATTGGGCAGTTCCCAGTTCTAAAAAGTAAATATTCAGTAGACAGGTCTCTCCACACAATCTAGCAACAGTCAACTAAAGCTCAATTGACATAAGGTTATTATCCAAACACCTGTTTAACCTACATCCTGAATACCCAGTTTTACCATCCTGAACAAATTTTTTTTTAAACCCTCACAGATTTAAATTTATATATATATATATATCTATACTGTTTTTATATTACAAGCAGTTAGCAAAGAACAAAGATCAATAATGACCTGCCATAAAATTTGTGCAAAGATAGACTGCAATTATAAATTGTCTTGACATATATGTAGCTTGCAACACTTTGATTAAGTACATTGGTTGAACTTATTGCCGATAATATTGTTCAGGATCCTGCCATCCTCTGAAGTGTGAATTGAAAGTACTATGTAATATGTTGACGCTATAGTAAAACTAGTCAATTAATAAAGTTTTTGTTGCGTATAATTGATATTTACAGATAGTGATGGTACTGTAAGAAGCGCACCACTGTTTTTCTTGGGAAATTATGACGACCGCATAATGTCTACATAGCCTTCAACTTACTTTTTTGAAAAGGAAATTATATTTGCAGCTGTTATATTTCTATAATTTGTAATTCTATAAATTTAATACGTTGATCAAAGCTGCCTTCATACTTCTGCATATAAGTGAAAAATATATGCAAAGACTTGCAACTGCAATAAACAAAAACAAGTGTTCCTCTGATGTTTACTGATGCAACAAATTTATATGACATCGACAAACCCAGAGTCTGGAGACACGGATGACAGCACCTAAAGCTGCAAAAGGCTCAGCACTGGGGTACATCTAATGCTTTATTTCTTCACTCAAACAAATACATTGGCTGCCAATACTTCTTGGGTGGCATTATACAGACAGGGCATTAAATCACTTTGTTTTGAGAAAAGTACTTGAGGAAGTAAGAGGCTCTCTACAGAAAAGGAATCACAATACTGCACAATATCACACACAGAAACTTCATTATGTTCAGCAGAACCAGTCCATTCCATGTTTTGTGTTACCCAGATATGACAGGTAATGGAGTAAGCGTCTGGTAAGCACAGTCTTATGTAATACACAGAGAGGGCCCTGCACAAGGCTCAGTGCGGGTTATCTGGACATAGCCTCCTGTGCTCTGAGACCCCTTAGCAGATGGTGGGTGCAGGCTGGGGATGACTATGATGGGACAATGCCCCCGTATAAGCGCCTTGTAAACAACAAAACAACACGCACATCCCCGTCAACAGCCCCGGCTTCTTGCCCCCACCCAGACAGCGACACGACACAACCAAGCCACAGCCTGGGCAATTACCGGAGACACTGGCAGACACTCAGGACAGCCGCACAGCGACACTCATATCAAGGGAACGGCCTGCAGTCCTGTCTCTCCTCCGCCTCCCTGCTCTCTGTCAGCTTCCTGGGCTGCTCGATGACTCCGGTCTGGCCCGATCACATGATCTCCATGACGTCATCGTCCCGGGTACGGAAAGCCGATGGAAAAACATGTCAAAGCGTTTTCTTCTGTGTGCTGTGTTTAGTGACTATTGACTAGCGAGTGAAGTCGATTACATGTATATCACGCTCATTTTTATCTTTTGTTTTCAAAAGTCTTTTTATTTAGAAATCTTCAACTAATCATTATATTCCAGTCAGAGTCGAGCAGTTATATTACTGTAATACCAGTTCTCTTCATCTAAATGGGTTTAGTCTAGACCTTAAAAATCTTTTTAAAAAGGTTTTAAAGATTCTTCTTATGTAGCTGTAAAATAAATTGTTATATATTGATTATATTAGTTGCAATTTGTAACACGTGCATGAGAACAGTTTAATATTTATTTTTACTTATAGAAAAGTATTATTTGTAGACCAGAGGTCATCAACCAGTGGTACTAGTACTACTGTTGGTACTTTACGCAGTACAACTGGTCAAGGTTGTAAAGAGGTATGATATTAAATAGCTGGGGATATAATAAAATATAATAATATCTAGAGGGTTAATTGGTATATATGTATAAAATGCACCTTAAAATCAAAGCAACAATATGTAAACAAAAATAACAAAAACTCTGAAAATACATATATAGGTCATGGGTACGTATATATATATATTATATGCTAAGTGGAACTTGACATGATTCCATAGTGTATAAGTGGTACTTGACATGATTCTATAGTGGGTAAGTGCAGACCCTCCAACATGACCCATGCCATTAGATACAATAAATTTGCTCCTGAGCTTCCAACTGTCACTCACCTGGATTAATTGAATTAACTGATATTTAAAAAACTATTTCCCTCTTCAGTAAAGGTACAGTTGAAAATTGAGAAGCAGAGTATTTAGTACCTAATAGAATGGGTCATGTTGGAGGGTATGTAAGTGCATAGCTCCCAACATTTGAGAATTCAAAAGAGGGACAAAATTTTGCGGTCTGTTAAAGGGTGTGTGTCTTGTAACACCCAGTGGGCGTGTCTGGGAAAGTGGGTGTGTCTTACATCGCTCAGACCAGCGGGTCTAGTGCCTGCCCCTTTTATTTAACAACCGTCCATATGTCTGCCCCTTATTATTAGGCCTGCCATCCATATGTCTGCTCCTTATTATTAGGCCTGCCATCCTTATGTCTGCTCCTTATTATTAGGCCTGCCATCCATATGTCTGCCCCTTATTATTAGGCTTGCCATCCATATATCTGCCCCTTATTATTAGGCCTGCCCTCCATATGTGTGCCCCTTATTATTTGTCCAGGATTCATATGTACAGGCTTTTATACGTCCAGCCTCCATATCTGCCCCTTTATTATTTGTCCAGCATCCATGACTGCCTCTTATTATTATGTTCAGCATCCATATGTCTTTCCCCTCTTTATTTGTCCAGCCTCCATCTGCCCCTTATTTATGTCCAGAGTCCATATGTCTCCCCTGTCAGGTTTAAAGATTAGATGCCGCACTCATAAATAAAGTTGTACAAAAAACCAGAGCGCTAAATCACTAAAATAGATTTTATTTTATT
>WWET01002494.1:226016-237919 GCA_011038615.1 Limnodynastes dumerilii
AGTTAATTGGTGTCAGTTATGTGTTGTTTAACTGTAATAATGTTAAATAGAAATAATAAGAATAAAGTTTTTGAGCTGTTTGGGAAACTGTAGCATAGAATGAAAGTTAACTGGTTAAGACAATCTACCAATCTTTAGATATGACTATACATTTATAATTGGACATCTCCATTAATAATTAGTTTTGTACTCAGTTGCATATGTCTTTTTTACATATTAATAGCCTCTTAAAGTTAGCAGTATTACATTTTTGACAGGGTCGGATGGATTAAGGTTTGTGGGGCCCCTAAACAACTGGCTGATGTACCCCCTACCCTTCAGATGCTGAGCTATAAAATACGTTACTGCTATTGCTTGTACTGGTAGGCAGGTGTATCACTGCAAGCCTGAGGAGCAGTTCATAAACAGTTGAATAATGAGTTATAGCAGTACTCATGGCACGTTACATTTAATCTTAGTAATAACCTAAAATAATGCACATCGTGAAAGAAAGTGACACATATACATATTACCAGCAACAATGCTAGATTAACTAAGCTGCAGAAAAAGAAGAGATGTTGGCCATAGCAACCAATCAGATTCTAGCTGACATTCTCGAGTATGCAATGGGAAAATTAGAGCTAGAATTTGATTGGTTGCTAAGGCAACATCTCTACTTTTCCTTTCCCGAAGCTTAGTAAATCTAGCCCCAAGAATCTGAAACAACTAGGCCTCAATTAATCAAATGCAAAGAGTAACACTGTGTTTGGAAATACTTAAAAATGGGACCACTGATTCGCTCATGTGACTTAAGGTTGCCCTATGGCAGAGTAGGTCACACAAATATCTGCACAAGAGAGGGGGGGTGACACTTCCGTCTCTCTTGTGGACAGACAGACCTCCGCCCGGATGGAAAGCGTGCAGGGGTCTTGTCGGCATGACCAAGAGACATGATTTAGTCTGGCACTTCCAGGAATAGGAAAGATATCAGTGATCTACATAATCTGCAGAAGGGTTCCTGTTTGCCTAGTTTCTCTTGCGTGTTGGGGCCCCAAAACAGCTGTCCTGGTCTTCCTGTGGTGGGTCTGTCCCTGATTATGGATTATCATATATCACTATAATTACGAATGACTAGACATTGCTTCATCATCGTGGTTTTCAGTACAAGCTGTATTTTATTTTCCTTGTTTTCTTTTATTCCCAATACCAGGAAACCTCTCCAGCTGTACAGAAGTTTCTTAATTGGAGATGGCCAGGTCCAGGTGTTCAATCTGTCTTCTATGGCAAAGCCAATGATCACGATTTGGCGAGCTCCATTACTCATGGCGTGAAGACTTCTCTGTTGATGAGTGTAAATAAATGATTGTTCCACTAACAATAGTAAATTCTTACAATATTATGCAATAGATTTATTTTCTGTAGAATTGTATTGAAACATTTTACATGTGTATAACAATAACATCAGCAGGCTTAATATGTGACTGCTTGCTTGTGTCTAGCTCAATTCATTTTTATACAGGTTCAATCTGCAAACTTGGTTTATTTTATTAAAATCATTATTTTTAAAATGTCATGTTCTATCTAATTCATTTTGATTTTCCCTTTCTAGGCTGACTCACTAGTTAATGCGCCCCCAAAAACACTGTTTCAGCAAAAGTTAATTGAGAGGAAAGAAATGGTTTATGCCAGTCACAAATGGGCTCCGCTAGGAAAATCCCATGATCAGTCAGCAGCGTTCCCAGCGGGTATAAATTGCAATGAAATTACATTTGGCCTAAGATATCAAAGAGGTTAGTAAGTGATTTGTAATTATTTGTGGACTGTGCTAGTAATATATTTGTTTATGCATGAATTTTTTATAATTAATTTGCATTTCATTTTGACTCTATATTTGAACAATGTACAGATGTGTGGTTATAAAGTACACAAATATACGCATCTACATTGCAAGGCAACACCCATGACGCTCCCCTAGTACAGATGGTGACTTACGCTTTCATAGGGCCCCCTTAACTTTACGTGTGTATTTACGCGCCTATGTTTCTTATGTACGTGCGTACATTACTAACCGCGCCCTCAAAAGCCCATTTAAAGGCATCCCCCCACCCACTTTCACGTAACTTCTCACGTACGGAAGACAACCACGCCCCTCCGTACGTATATCACTAAGTGCGATAGAAATCCGTGCCTAAATCCTACGTAGCTTGCGTGAAAAAAGTTACAACACATGCGCTGTTAATACGATCCTAAAAATACACATGCAAAAAATAGCAAAATTGTGAATCCGGTCTTTTATGATCATTAAAATCTATGAATGAGATGAAAAAAAATCAAAAAATTTCCCTGAAAAAACAACACAGCTCAAACATTCATAGGTGTTTAACAAATGGATTATTAATATGTGTACCTGACAATCTCCTGCTCTATGTGAATAAAGTCTAGGTCTGGATCCACAATGGAAAACCATTGGCAAAGGGAATTTATGCCCCATCACACTGATGTTAACTGCCACTAAGGTGATATTATTATTGGATATGTTACCACGATATTGACAGATGCATAAGCATCCTCTCCTTGTCAGTGTTCTTTAGGCTATCGTCTGCGGCTCTTCAAAATTTCACTCTCGATACTTTAACTATTATCGGGTAGAGCACCTCATACCCGGCAGCCCAATTAATATAGCGCACAGTTTCTTAGATGCCGGGCTCACAGTTTATGCATCCTGTACTGATGATCTTTACCTTTCAGCACTGTAGCAGCTTACCAAACGCTAGTAATCACTTATAGCTACATGTTCCCTCAGTGGCAGTTATTTACTGAACCACTTGTATCAATCACTAGCGGTTTCATCTAATTTTTTTTATATATTGGGACGGATGAATTTGACTCTCATCTGTCAATATCATGGTAACATATCCAATAATAATATCACCTTAGTGGCAGTTTAATTGACTGGGCCACTTTTATAATCAATTTAATACCAGCAAACTATCTATTAGTAACCATTGTCACCTATCATATTTAACAATTGGTGCATTATTTGATTAGGGACTTTTAATGTACTGTCCCCTTATAATGGATACAGATCTGTTATAATACCTTAATAGGATATTAAAATTTCAGTAATTTTGAATGTTGAACAGCAGTATTAGGCTGACCATTATATGATTAGACACCGGTCAATATTTATTTATTAATAGGGCTAAAGAACATTCTATTATTTTTTTAAATTATCGTTGGTAACACTGTTGAATGTCATTTGTATTTTTAATATTTCATTGTGACAATCAAGATTATTTTAATTAAAATTAATAAAGTTTATATATTTTAAACAATATAAGATTTGATATACAATAGAGACCCAGAGTGCCAATTAGAGGAATCCTGTCATACACTCGGTCCCAATTGGTACTGTCAGTGTATTTGTGTAATTAGTCTAAGGACCGGATCCAGACTTGAGAATGTTACCCTACATGTAAAGTGCGTAAAGGGGGGTGTTTGGAGGTTGGCACATGCACCCTCCAGATGCTACATGTGTTTTGCCTGTCATACAAAACTAGGTGTGCATTACAAAGACAGGGGATGTGCTTCCCTCTGCCTGCCAAGGTGGGTGGGGGAGAAGAATTTCAGTTCTACAGAGTGGGTTTGATTAGGTACTTACCTTATGGCAGTGTAAGTCACACAATCTCAGCACGAGAGAGGGGAGTGACAGAGGGAGTTCACTGACAGACCCCACCCGCACATACATAAAGTAGGCAGGGGTCTGGATCAAGTCCTAAAGGTGGACTGAGAGAGAAAGTAGTCAAGTTTCTCTCCCCACTTTCTTTTTCTTTAATTTATTAGTAGACTTAATACACTTTACTAGAGACACTTGGACCTGATTCACACTTAGGATTGAATCAGCTTACCGCAGCCACACATTCGGTCGTGTTTTTCCATGTGTAAGTATGCCGTACGTAGAAATAGGAACGTACCTAGAATATGGCCCTTGAATCATGCGTTCATTTGGGTACTTATTTAAGTAGCGTTTTAGCCATTCGTTTTTCATCACACTTTTTTTTTTTCATTTTTAATATTTTTATTATTTACATTACAATATAGTAATTTTAATGTGAAAATTATCTAAATTTTTTATTTAACAAAAAATGACATCATGGTTTACCAAAGGTCATTTAAAAATTTAATTAACAAATAAATGTTATAATTATCATTATTTTACAATATACTTATTAACATGAAACTCAACCTTGTCACTGTTTAAATTCAGTAATTTAATAGCTTATACCATATGCGAGTTTGGTATGTGAGTAAATTGCTCGCACATGTGCCTTTATAAACATTACACAGCAACTGATGTCTGTGTGCACTTAGGTATCTCTGAATCTGGTCCACTACTGTTAAAGTAATCAAATGAAGATAATGATTAAAATAACAATGATTCACAGATAAGTTTTTACGGATCTTTACTGACTTTCACGTCCATAGGGATCCCTTAACTCTTTGTGCGGATTGTTGTACAGATTACATGAGTACTTTGCATACTGCCCTATTTAAATGCCTCCCTTAACCCACTTTGTGTAACGGGTTTGCGCTAATTATTTCCTTTTCTTATTCACTTAGGTTTGATTTTAATATTTGCTAAACTAGTTTGAATCTCCCACTATTTGATATTGTGATTAAATATTTAAATAATAAATAATAGTATGTAATTGATTTTGTGCATTCTTTTTCTTTGCATAAATTTATTAGATAAGAGAAAAAAACTGACTATTTTTAAAGTTATATACCTTTATATATCTTTCTGTCATATTACTGCGTTTGGTAGTTAAGTTATTAATGTGGTTATTTAAATATCTGAGTATTATTTCCGGTTTTTATTAACAAATATATGGGAATTTGGGAAAGGCAGAATAAATAGGATAAGAGAGATATACAATGAAGATGAGAAAGCGCACTGGAAAATGCTCTTTGGTAGGTCTCTGCTGATGCGTTTGCCTTGGCTGATGGCAGGATTTGAGTAGAATAAGACATTACCAGAAGGTGCAATAGTTTACCTAACTTATGGAAAGTGCAAAAAAAAATATTGTGCAGCTCACTGAATTCATATAAAGTAAGGTGAGGGAGGACATCTGGTGAAGAACTGGTGAAGTAGAGCTTACATGTTGTATTTTTATTGAGATGCATGTTGGATGTTGCAGTTCTAGAGAATCTTTACCTAAACATTAAAGACAATCCAACCCTCCCCCAACCCCTCGCTAGCAAGTTAAATTTAATATATATTCTAATATACAATATTTAGTTTAATATTTATATTTATATTTAATAATACTATTATTTAATTTAAGCAATTAAGCAACATTCCCATAATTTCTAAAGAACTTTTTCTAATAGGGCAAGAAGACTTGCGCCATAATGATGCCTTGGCTGAAAAACCATATCATTATCTTCTGTATCTAGTACAGAGTTTTGTGCAGGAACTGTTTTCAGTGTTAGGGGGTAATCATCATCCAGTCTTAAGCTGGGTACACACTACATAAAACTACATACAATACAATATAAGGAACAGTTTTACTAATGACTTTGGGTGGATCTAAAATTAGGAACGATAGCCGACTTATGTACACGGCATATACAGAAATACGTTTCCAACAGTGGGGCGCACCCACTCACTATGCGTATGAGATATACATTGTGGGTGGGCATAGGAATGGTATTCGTACAGTAATAACTTTCCCAAGGCCTTATGTAGATCCTCTGTTTTGTACATGGGCCTTCCACATCAGAACATTTAAGGTAGAGTTTTGGATGCAGAAAGTCTGTCAGTGTGAGTGGAGCGCAGGGGTGTTAACTCCCTTTGCATGAACGAAATATACAGAATCTACTTTTAATACTGGATCCGGTCCTTTATGTCCTAGTGAGCACACAGATTCAAGTGTACACACTGACAAGGTTTTCCCAGCAGAGCCATTATTTTCTTCTCCCATAACCCTCTGCTCACTCAGGACCTGATTCAGAGACTGAAAATAAGTGAGGAAATTTATACCTGCGCAAAACCATGTTGCTATCAGGGGGAGTCAAGGTAATTGTATTCTTTGCATGCAGGGATATATCTTTGTTTTTGCTTATTGCACACAGATAAGGCTGGATCCAGACTTAAGTAAGTGCTTGAATTTAGTTGTTCCTGGGCTAAACCATGTTGATTGCAGGGGAGTCATATTTAATCTGTTGCAAACAGATTTGAGAGGTGATGTTTCCTATCCCAAGTCTAAATAACAGTGTGACAGTAAAGCTGGTCAGTATCTGTGTGCAGTAAGCAATTCAAAGATATATCCCTGCATGCAAAGAATACAATTAACTTGACTCCCCCCTAAAAGCAACATGGTTTAGCCCAGGAGTAACTCATTTCAAGCACTTACTTAATTCTGGATCCAGCCCAATAGTGACCAGCTTTACTCTTACACTGCTAATAACACTTGGGCTGGGAAACACCACCACTTAACTCTAATACTGTTTGCAATAGATGAAATGTGACTCCCCTGAAATCAACATGGTTTTGCGCAAGAGTAACTTTCCTCTCTTAGTTTCAGTCTCTGAATCAGGTCCACAATCATGATTCTGCTGTCCTTCAGGGGCATGACTAGCCCAAATGGCACCCAGGACAAGTGCCCTAATTGCGCCCCACCCCCCTCCAGGAAAACAAAGAATAAACCCCTCTTACCTTACTCTCTGCATCTGAGAGCAACTGCAGCGTGGCGCAGCATCCTCCCCTCAGTGTTCAGCCAGACAGCGCCGGTCACATGACACACTGCGAGAGTGAGCTAATCTCACAATGTGTCCTATAGACCGGCACTGTCCGGCTGAACACTGATTGGAGGATGCTGCAGCGCAGTTGCTCTCACAATCAGAGAGTAAGGTAAGAGGGGTTTATTCTTTCATTCTTTTTCTTTTTGTGTGGGTTTTGTAGGGTATGTGACCTGATGGCGCCTCCAAAGCCATCAGCGCCTAGGGAACATGCCCTACAAAACCCATACTAGTCACGCCTCTGCTGTCCTTGGAGCAATGTACAAGGAAGTATCTACATAATCATTAGTAAGAAGGTTGTGAGCACGTACATGATCGCTAGAGCTTACACACTATTCAGATATTGTTTAAAACAAGCTTTTCCTGTGTGATCAGTATGAAAATTGGTTGCAGTACATGTAATGTGTACCCAGCTTTACACTGACTGAACAATGTTCTGACACTGCTAACTGTTTAGCTATATTGATGGAAATTATTCCATGTAATTAAGTTCTTCTGCCTTCCTATTAGAGTTTTATGATCTCCTTTCTATACAGACTATGGGAATGTAACTGTGTTCTAAGTCTTACTGTAAACCATTATGTCATTTTCAAGTATAAATTAATCTACTACACTTATTTAACAATTCCAATTTCAATAAAAAAGAATGTAAACGGATTAAGATGATTGTTTCTCCTGCTTTGCATTTAGATGTATCAGCAAGTGATGTTATTAATCCGCCTAAATCTCTGAGAGAAATTGAAGAAGAATCACAAAAAGGACACAGCAATTATGTAATCACACATAATGCTTATAATGCTGGTGAGTGTGTTATGTATCTTTTTGTAGCTTTCCATACATAGACTGATATATAGGAATATATTGTTTGCATTTGTTAGTGTAGGATGTATGGGTCAGATAGGAAATGTTGACAGTCAATAGTCTGGATTCACAGTTACTTAGTTTTCCTCTTACGTTCGTTGTTTTAAGAATTGAGCTATTACGCATGCATAGCAGCTTATTTACGCTATCTACCTACCATATCTGTACGTAGATTGCGTAAGCTCGGTCTTTAGACGTAAGACGAAAACGACGTAACTGTGAATCCGGACCAAAATGTCGACAATCAAATAACTCCCTCATGCTATTTTATGGCTGTTAATTTACTAACCAGTTGGTTGTTTTAATAGGTGAAGTAAGAGATAGGAAGTATGACTGGACAACAATAAAAAAGGACAGACGGTTTGGAATCGAAACCCCTCACTCCAACGAAGGCAAATATGCTGCACAATCCTTAACATGGTTTCCGGAAATCAAAATGTAGGTGTATTTTACCCTTAAAATATTTAATTAGACCAACATACATAAATAAACATTTTACTAGAATTAGTACAGTAGGAGCAGTGTTCAGAAAAACATAAGTGAAATGGTAGACAGACAGTGTGCAGTAAAGATGAAGGGCCGTGTTTAGAGATCCATTTTTTCGTGAAGTTCCGTGCGTATTTTTACGATCTGATAAACTGCGCATGCGTAGTAACTAAATTGACGCAGTCTACGTTGATTTGAAGTCCAGTAGGCACGGACTTGTGAATCTCACGTGTGAAGAGCCGTACGGAGGGGCGTGTTTATAATCCATCCGGAGAAAGATCCGTGTAAGTGGATGGGGGAAACCATTTAAATGATCATTTGAGGGCGCGGTTAGTTAGATATGCACGTATGGATGTATTATACGCTCGGAAATGCACACTGTCGCCATAAGTCACCGTCAACCCGTCCGTGTGAGGGGAGTGTCATGGGTGTTGCCTTGCAACGGCCGTGCGTATATTTGCGAACTTTAAAGAAACGGATCTCTGAATACAGCCCGAAGGGCTAGATTTACTAAACTGCAGAAAAGGAAAAATAGAGATGTTGCCCATAGTAACCAATCAGATTCTAGCCAACACTATTCTGTTACATACTACAGAATGTCAGCTAGAATCTGATCGATTGCTGATATTTTCATCTTTCCTTTTCTGGAGTTTAGTAAATCTACCCCCTAAGAGAGGCCATACATAGTCAGTAGAAGAAATGCAATAGCATTATCTATGTAATGGACATATTTTTCTTTATTAGAACAAAAATACATGGTTTCTGTACAATTTTATTACTTAAATTGTAGTTGTTATGCAAGTACACATAGATAGCTGGAAAAGTTCATAGGATTATACAATATACAATATACCAACATTTGTGGTGGGGAACTCCATCATTTCCAAACTTCACATTTCTTGCAGTCTTATGAAGTTCCTTCACTTAATTCTTTATTGTCACAACCATCCAGATTTTTCTCTGCGTTATTTGCTACTGCACATTTACAACTGAAGAGTATGTAGTCCCATCCTATGCAGTTCTGAGCGGGGCTCAGGGCGGTTTACATAGGCGGCATATGTTCTTAGAGACGTGTAAAGGGAGGGACAGTAAGTGTAGAACACAGCCATTTGCACCTACTGCAGGTTATGTGTAAGTCCAGGGGGCACACAACAAATGACCGAATTCCGGAACTTCTGTTATTTTCGTTATCTGTAAACGCATTTCTGTGGCCATGCATTCGCTGTAAGAGATTTATTATGTTATGTATTTGTAATATTAAATATAATTTAAAACGCTTTTTAATATTTTTTTTGTTTTAAATATGTTTTTACATTGGCTTAATCTGATCACACTAATAATAAATATTATATTATAATAATATTAAGATTGATATATATTTATATTTTTTTTCATTATAATTCATTTATTAGTTTATATATTAGTGGTTAATTCCTAGCGCCATGGTTGGTGAGTTGTTGTTTTCCTTTTCTTTTACACTAATAATAAAAAATTGTAATACTTCAAAATATACTGTACTCCAATAGAACTGTGCAGCGTATTGGGCCATAGCTGCTTAGAGCTTAGCTGCTGGTTGCCTAAACACTAGGGCCCATATTCACAGATCCGGGAGAGTTAGGTGTGGACAGATCCGCACCTAACTCACCTATCCTGCCCCTCCTTTTTAGGTGCCTTATGGCACTTACGAGTGCCATAGGGCTACCTTAACTATCCGTGCAATGTCCGCACAGACATTGCTGCTCCCCGCCCGTACTGAACTTGTACATAGATAGCGTAAAGGACCTATTACGCATGTGTAGTAGGTGCTTTACTAAAGATACGCACTTGAGAAGCGACTGCTTCTTCGGTGTGAATCTGCTCCAAAGACCTTTACACATGTATAAATTGAGATATAGAAAGAAATCACAGTATCTGCAATACTTTATGCATAATGTTTACTTTTTATTTTAATTTCACTGTCTCTTATGACAATGAACATTTCAGGTGCTATTGTCAGACTGGGATTTAGTATTTGACACTGAAACTTATGAAGTTGATTCAGCAGTCCTTCAGGGTCCTATGTCTGAGCCCATGTTTGATGTTGAAGTACAACTTATACAGCAGATGCTTCAAGAACTGTATTTACAGACAGAACAGGGCACATTTTCTAAAGACGTAAGTAAAAAAAACAATAAACAATAAAAATAAGTAAAATTACAATGGGCTGGATCCAGACCTTGGTAAGTGCATGAAATTAGTTACTCCTGGGCTAAACCATGTTGATTTCAGGGGGAGCCAAGGTAATTGTATTCTTTGCATGCAGGGATATATCTTTAAATTGCTTACTGTACACAGATACTGACCAGCTTTATTATCACACTGTTATTTAGACTTGGGTTAGGAAACATCACCTCTCAACACTAATACTGTCTGCAACAGATGAAATATGACTCCCCTGCAATCAACATGGTTTAGCCCAGGAGTAACTTTCCTCTCTTAAGCCTGTATTCACACCTAAGACTGAGTTAGGTGTGGACAGATCTGCACCTAACTTACCCATCCTGCCCCTAACCTGCCCCCCGTTTTCAGGTACCCTTTGGTACTTACGAGTGCCATAGGGATACCTTATCTTACCATGCGTGGTTTCCTCCTTAAGAAGAAAACTATGCACAGAGAATGCCTCTACCCGCCCCACCCTCCCCGGCTAATCTCAATCCCTCCCACTTCTGCCTAGTCACCCCCTGAGGCGGCATTACGCCACCTCTTTCTACTTAAATTACTCTGTGCGGTCTTTAATTGGTACGTTGATTGCATAAATGACCTACTACGCATCTGTAGTAGGTAATTTCTTAAATCTCCGCACCTAAGAAGCTTCTTAGGTGTAAATCAGGGCCCATGTTAATACAAGATCATTTTAAAGAGGGTGAGAGAGAGATAAAGGCACAAGAAAAAGAGGACACATATCCGATTATCTATCATTATAAGAAATTCCTATCTATATCACCGCCTCCTTCCCACCCCTAAACCAAGACATTGGCTAACTTTTTTGCCCTGTCCTTGGGGTATATTTACTAAGGGCGAATTGTGGCTGCAAATTCAATTTGCAGCGTCTCGCCGCGATTTTCAGATGATTTGCAGCGTGCAGCGTGAATTCACTGAATTCACTAAGCTGCAAATTGCCTGTGAATTTTTTAAACACTCTTCTATAGAGAAGCACCGTGATTTGTCCTTAAAAAAATAGCTGCAACTCGCGGGTGTTTAAAAAAAAAAAAAAGTGCTGCATGCTTGAAAGCCTTAGCCATGCTGTGCTGATAGAACTACAAGGCTCAGCATTGTTAAGCCTTGTAGTTCTATCAGCGTCAGCATGGTAAGGCTTCTAACCATGCTGCGCTGTCTGCTGCATGTATATAAAAAAAACATCCGATATACATTACAACGTGTCCATGTTAAAATAAACCTTTACCCCCTAATGTGTACACTTACCTCCGTTCCTATACTAACTGTATTGCGATGTAGTGTGTGGTGTTTAAAAAAATAATTAAAAAATTTTCACTCACCGTTTGCTGTCATCTTTCTTGGGAAGAGTTGCTTGAAGTGTAGAATCTTCTTATGTTGATTGAAGTCTGGCGTCGGCTTGCATGCAGTGCGATCCCCGGTCTTCTGGTCCGGCTCCTCTGCCTATTCTGTTCTTGACTCAGCGGGGACTGGCTCCTCCTTCATTTTCTTTGCTGCTCCTAATGACCATTCGTTCGCTAGGGGGCAGCCTTTTATTTAAATGATGATGGCAGTTACAATCT
>WWET01002495.1:27838-45151 GCA_011038615.1 Limnodynastes dumerilii
GTGTTACCGAAACGCGTTAAGTGACCTGCGGTGGGAGGCGCCAGTTTTGAATCTCCTTCCTCCGGTGTTGCTGCACATACGATCCTGGGCATTAGACAGACTTTCCACTCTGGGTGGACCTCCTCTTGTTAACACATTATTGGTTATTTTATATCTTTTATTGGTGTATTTTTTATATTATTCCTATTGATTTTTATATATTTAATATATCAACCGTTACTTATGGTCTTATTAATTTTATGTGGATTTCAAAGTGACTGCATATTTTGCTTAACGATGTCTTCTTTCTTTTTCTATGGTGTGGATGCCTATGAAAGTTAATTAAGGATATTTCTACAAGTCTGAGAACATATGGATTATTGCAGACTGTGAACTTTTGAACTTTTTAACCTGTATGCCGCTTTCTATTATTATTCATTTTTATTAATTATTTAGCAATTTTTTATAACATATTAAGGTTGGTTATACACATCACACAGCGCTTTCCCTTCATATTATTTTTATTTTTATTGATGTATACATTGTAATAATTTGTTTATTAAAATCTATGAATGAATGATTGTTTGAAATACATTTAAATACATTTCTGTAGAATACATTTTTTTCTTTTTACAATGTAAGAATATTAGCAGAATGTCGTTACTTTGATCAGCCATTGTTGTAAATAATGTAGAGATATATTAACGGGGTGTTTTAATCCCGCAAATGGCAAAAATAAAATAAACCCATTCAAAATATAGGAAGGTGGCAGACTGCAGCAGTACAACCAGGCGCAGTGTACACAGCTCTGTCTACAGCTCTGTCTAGGTATACACAAAATGTAATCATAAGTTGTTTAAGAGCACAGTTACCTACCGCACGCACTGTAGAGAGGAGAACAATGACAAGATGGCACCCACAGGTTGGCTGATCCTGTATCAAATACAACCTTGAAGGACTGTGGAGGAGACCCAATACTGATCTCCCCAAAATATTGAGTCTGCAAAGACAAAATTGTGAAAGACCTGTGTAAGCATATTTCTGTGAGGATGTTTATAGTATGCTGTGTCATATAAATTCAGTACCGGTATTTATGTTGCACCTGTGTTATTAATTACTTGCATTAGACAGATAAAACTAATTAAGAATTACATTTTATGACATACTGTCAAATATATAAGGAGCAGTGAAAAAAGCATTAAGTAAGATTTTTTCATATGGAAAACATGAGCAAACTACCTTTCTTGTCACATGCCGTGTAGATGAGCAACAGAACAAAGTACATCTAGAAATACCTGAATACTAGGCTTCATGTTATTGTATTTAAGCTTGACCCATGCACTTCATCTGACATAAAAGAGCACCTTTGTTCTAAATACTGTAATTACTATTATGTTATAATTGTAGTTATGTTACTTTGTGCTATTCACATCCCAAGTTATTTTGCGACTACATTGGGGGTAGTGGTGGTGTGTGTATGTCTGTGTGTGAGTGTTAGTGTATGTGTGCGTGTGTGAGTGTGTGTGTGTGTGTGTGTGTGTGTGTTTATTTGTCTGTTTATGTATTTTAAAGTCAAAGTTTGGAACCAAACAAGTAAGCCCCTGGGTAATGGTCTAAACCACAGATTTTTTTTGTTTGACTAATTAATTATAAAAATAATTACATTTTTGTTTGAATTTAATTTATCATAACTGGAGAATGAGAGATATTTTTGAAACCCATTTCATAAGGAAATGAAAGCCCAGAATCAACAAATTTAATGGAACCTATAATTCCTATACTTGACCATAGCTGAACAGATAGTTCAGTGTGTTGTATTGCATCTAGTTTGTCCTAGAAAATAATTTAGAATGGACATATGTATATAATGTTACATATATATATCAAAAAAGTTCATATCCACTCGCAAAAAAGATGGCACTCAAGGGGCCCAATTCAATTGCCGGCGAAGTTTTCAAAAAGTTTGCGTCAGTAAAAATACGACGCCTTCGCCGGCAATTGAGCGATAAAAATTTTTTTTTTACCGCTGCGCTACAACAGCAGGCAGCGGTGAAAAAATAACCAGAGAAAAAAAAAATCTCTCTGTTAACGCCGCAAATCACCTCCTACTAGCAGGAGGTGACCGGCGCTAGTGAGAGACTATTACCCAGTGCCTGAAATCTCATTCTCACGATACTTAAGGCACTGGGTAATAGCCTCAGTAGCGCCCGGAAGCTAGCAGGAAGTGATTTGCAGCGTTAACAGAGAGATTTTTTTTTCCCCCTAGCAGCTGCTCAGCGGTCCCTGGATGGCAGGGCATGGTGCCTAATGCCCTGTCATCCATGGGCATGCTGATGCTTGTAGTTCTACAAGCATCAGCATCCCCTGTTGGGGCACAACATAGGGCAGCGTTAAAGGTGCAGATTGTTATCGTTAAAAAACCGGCGTATTTTTAACGCAATAAAATAATTGAATTGCAAAAAAAATAACGCCGGTAAATAAAAAAAAAATGCGTTAAAAATACGCTGGCGAAGGATTTTTTCCTAATTGAATCGGGCCCAAGGAGTCTTAAACACAACGGATGTTTTAAATTGCAGAAATAGCACATTTATTCCATAATCCACATGTCACCGTCTCTTTGGGGTACTGTTGGTCTTTGCACCATTAGTGGCCTTTTTATTAGGTCACTCGATTTATTAAGAATGTTTTTCAGTATTTACATATTTTCTTCTTCTGTATCTCTCTGCATTTGTGGAAGTTACTTGAGCGCCCTCTGGTGGTGTCTTTTGTAAAATGTTTTATCTTTTCTCTCACTAGGCAATGCACATCGTGGCTGGCCAATGACGGTTAGGCGTTTGGCTGCGCTCCACCCCGGTTACCATGGCAACGTACCCGGAAGTAAGTGCTCTCTTTGCACTTTATTGCTATTTGCTTCACCCTGAGGACAATTGCCGGTGTCCAATTGAAACGTTGGTGACGGTGACATGTGGATTATGGAATAAATCTGCTATTCCTGCAATTTATAGGTGACGGTGACATGTGGATTATGGAATAAATCTGCTATTTCTGCAATTTAAAACATCCGTTGTGTTTAAGACTCCTTGAGTGCCATCTTTTTTGCGAGTGGATATATATATATATATATATATATCACACACATTAAAGTTAGGTATTTATTTAGTTATAAACCTGTTAATAAATAAATAAATCAATAAAAAAAATATTTTGCTCACATCCAGATAGTTGGTGAGAACTGTTGGTGCTGTTCCATTATTAGGTTTCTGCTCCCAAATTCCTTTCAGATTTAATTCTGGGAAAACATCACCCACTTTCACCTTCATTGCTTGAAGCGTTTCACGGATTGAGGGCATTTTTCGGAGTGGGATCCTATGGCAGAAGGAGCAGAACTGTAGCTGTGTTTCTCATATATGGTTATATATATTTTTATACTCATATTACGTGTTTCAGAAATATTATACAAATATGCATTCATTGACAAAATAACATTTTGCAGTCAGGCAGCATTTGTTCAATACTTAGTTATGCTGCCATTTATAAATATGCTGCCATATTCTGTTGATAACATGACACATACAGCATGCTAAATCAGATAAATAAAGAAGCCTTGACAAACACACTCCGTGTTACTAATTGGTAACTTATAATAAACATTTTTTTTTTTTTTAATTATCGACTGGATCCTACTATATAGTTTCCCCTTATTTTTGGATCACGTTTCACAAGTGTGAGTGACATGGTATTACGATGTACAATATAGACAAGTCAGCGATTTGTGTACTGATCCAGACTTCCAAACTGCTGTCATTCAAAGTTTGTATGAGTCAGAAAAGTTAAGGTAGGCTAAGTATACCAGATGTCTGTCCATGCAAGGGGAGTGGTTAGTGGTATGGTCACTTGGTCTTGTGGACTTGTGGTTAGAGATCCATACACAAATGTTGCTCTGGGAACCAATCGCATCTCACTTGTAAGAGATACTAAACTTTGTAAAAGCTTAATATATATTATGGGGTCATTTCATGAACATACTAGAGTTGTTTGGGAATATTGCTTATAAGTATCTTATAAATTCTGTAGACTATTTAACTTTGTAAGTAAAAAGACAAGTCTAGCAAACAACCTTTTTTATTTTAGTTGTGGTGTTCAAACCTTAGCAAGTCAGTTTACATTTAACTTGACATAAAAAATATAAAATTCCTTCATGCACCAGTAATGCTTTCTACTCATTAGTTTTGTACTGTATAATAGGTTATAATAGGTTGGATATCTGTTTTACAGCAAAAGATTGCACTAACATTGGACCAGATCCAGAACTCTGCAAAAGCCGTCCTTATTTTAGAGGATGGCATGTTATTCTTAATGTAGAGGCTCTTCTGTTGGATTTCCTAATGCAAGGAAGTATAAATACAGCAAGGTTTCCAGTAGCAGTTCCCTGCAACTCTTGCCCTTTATCATTATTCAGTGCGTGATAGCAGACCTGGGGCTGGATCCAGACTTAAGTAAGTGCTTGAAATTAGTTGCTCCTGGACTAAACCATTGATTTCAGGGGGAGTCAAGTTAATTGTATTCTTTGCGTGCAGCGATATATCTCATGGTTGCCTACTTTTGCAAATGAATATCAGGGAGATTGTGAGACCACTATCAAGGCGCTGCAGAAAAGGGGTGTGTCCTGTACCACCAAAGAGGTGTGTCCTGTGAATAGCTCCACCCATAGTTGCATCTAGCACTACCAGAAAAATGATTTTACAATAAAAATGGCAGTATCAGTATTTATTAATTTTTAATTGTCAGTGAATACTTTCAGTACTATCTTTATAGAAAAGATAAAAGTGACACTGCAGCTGAGTCTTTCATTACATCTTGGCCTCCATGAAATTGGCCATCTCCATAGACCTCAATGGATGAAATTAGAATCAGGGAGATTACCAAACACTTCAGGGAGTCAGGGAGATTACCCAATCTTCAGGGAGTCTCCCTGATATTCAGGGAAAGTTGGCAACTATGATATATCTTGGAATTGCTTACTGCACACAGATACTGACCAGCTTTACTATCACACTGTTATTTAGACTTGGGATAGGAAACATCCCCTCTCTAATACTGTTTGCAACAGATGAAATATGACTCCCCTGCAATCAACATGGTTTAGCCCAGGAGTATCTAATTTCAAGCGCTTACTTAAGTCTGGATCCAGCCCCCGGTGGGTACATGGTAGCATCATCACACAACCTCTTATTAGAATTATTTTTAAAAAAAGGGTTTAGAACACACCATGTTAGCTGTCTTTTCTGCAATTACCCAATCTGTTCAATCATAATCACTGTGGTACCAAAAATCTAGGGGGTGTGACCTCCCCATAATCCTGCCCTGCCAATGCCATTCTTGATGACACAATAATTGCTGTTTAGAATTTTATATAATGATATCTTCTCTGAATCCTTTATACTAAAAGAAAAGGTCACAATGTGTTTGCTATGACACCTACACAGCTCTGTTTTAATTTTATTTGCCGCATTGTATATGGCATTGCTTTCACAATTTATATTTGCTGCGTGGTTTTGCTCAGGTCTACACTTGCTCCTGTTTTGCCCCTAAAAGTGCAAGTGCATCTCTGGATCATCCCCTTTATGTAATAAGTTTCTTTTGCACATAGATCTAACATACTGCATAATTTTATATTTAATCTGTAATATAGAGTTGAGCTAGAAAAATTCAGCGCTCAACTCTAATTCTGTTTTCACAATTTGAGTTCCTTGTAGTTCCGCATGGTGTTGCTCAAGTCTGTACTTGCACCTGTTTTGTCCTTAAAAAAAGGTGTTTAGAAGTAAAAAAAAGAATGGGATGCCCCTTTAAATTAGGATCCATTATCATTTGGCATCCTAAATTAAAACTTTACTTTTATTAAGTTCATTTAAAAATTGTAAAACATACAATCACGTTGTATTGCCAACAGTATGGTGTGTAACAATGCACATATAAGCTAGACAGGCAAGCTTCTTGTAAGTACCTAGTACAGGGATTCCCAAATTCAATATGTAGGGGCCCTAGACAATGTATGTTTTCCAGTCCTTTTCTCAAACCCACAAACCCAGAATTAATTGCTACCATCTTAAATGTGTCATTCAGTAATGAATATACCTGTGCGTGCTCCAACAAGCAGTAATCAAAAATAGGAGATACTACGAAAATGTAGTTTACATAAAGCAGCCATTTAGAGTAGTTCTCATTTTGTTGCAATAAGATGCAAGCTATTCTAATCAGTGTACAATAAAAAAGAAAAAAACTTGTTTGCCGCTATTTAGGAGAAAGCAGCTGTAGGGGAGATTTTGCTATTCTCCCTTTAAAGAGAAAAGAAGTACATATACATCAAAATGTATAAACAGCGCTAAATAATGTAATAAAATAATAAATAAATAAATGACTGTTTCTGATGAATAATATATAAATATATATAAATATATGGAAAAAAAAAAAATAATAATATATAATTAGGAATGAAGTGGTAGTATTGTATGGACAGCAGAGAATGTATATTCAAAGGTCCAAATGTTTATCTATTCTAAATAGTGGTCTATATCCTAATACCTGTACTTGGAGTATTGTAAGTCTTTTTTTTTATGGGTTTTCATTTTTATTTATTTATTAATTTTCATTATTTTATTTTTTTAACAAAGTTTCAAACACTCAATGGTGTAAGTAGAAGTAATTTCTTAGTGGTACTGAATCCAACCATCTCCCCTTTCCACCTGTGGGACATTTCTAAGTTTGTCTGTGGAGTGTATGAGGCTCAGCTTTTTCCAGCAGCTGGGCAGGTGTGGACCACTTGCACCACTGCAAATCTGTCACTGATACCTATACATGCTTGTTCTTCACTAGTTTAGACACTGACTTACAATAATGTCTACTCAATAAAGTACTTTGTATTTAATTACTTTGCACATATTACTTACAAACATTCTAACATTTGAGGCCAGATTTACCAAGCTGCGGGAAAAGAAAAATGCATATGTTGCTCATAGCAACCAATTAGATTCAAGCTTTCACCTTCCTATTA
Organism: Limnodynastes dumerilii; assembly: GCA_011038615.1. Classification (NCBI taxonomy): domain Eukaryota; kingdom Metazoa; phylum Chordata; class Amphibia; order Anura; family Limnodynastidae; genus Limnodynastes; species Limnodynastes dumerilii. Next base: position 34,869 of record WWET01002495.1, read on the forward strand.
AATACTAGAAAATGTCAGCTAGAATTTGATTGGTTGCTATGGCCAACATCTCAACTTTTCCATTCCCGCAGTTTAGTAAATCTGTCCCATAGAGTTCTCTTCCAACTGGTTTTCTAAGAAACAGAACATTTGGTGCTTAGGGGATCTATTAGGTAGGATTTGCTTTAGAAATGTGAGAGTCAAGCTATTGAGAGACATAAAGATGTGAGCACATGGACACTTACTACATAAGTGAGTTGTTAATACCATTTAAAATTAATAATCCACAGCAGACTCACTACTCACTATTCAGTTAGTAAAACCGTTTTTTTATTTTTTTTTATTTAAAACAGTATTAACCACTGGATTTTATTCAACTTCCTGGGCACTAAGTGTGTTTTTAGACTTTTTAGATAAAACACAAAAATTATATTTGTCATCTTTCTTTTTCTTAAGCAAACTCAGTTTGATATGTTTGATAAAATAATGCAGAACATTTTAAATCGTATTGCAAACATTTACCTTTCATTGTTAAAAACATTATTGAAGAAGGCATTTTAATATCATATTTATCATCAATTTACTTTTTTCTTGTGTTATAAGAGAAACAAATAAAGAAAGATTAGAATTATTGCTCTAAGTAACTTTGGACATACATTGTAATAAAATTATTATAAAACTTAATAACATATTGTTTTTGGGTCTTACCTTCTGAGTCCATAACAAGATGTGATGAAGATGGCAAGTAACAGTACACGCATGGTGATGGCTGGCAAAATCTTGTGCAGAACTTCTTTTCTCTCTTTCTTCTATTATACTACACTTTTCTAGATTTTTTTTCTTGTGTTTTTGGTTCCACCACTATTTGTTGTTATAGATGTCTGTATATTATGGTATCTTTAATTTCTTATTTTTTCCTTTTTTTGTTTTCTTTGTTGTCCTTAACTATATTTTCCTACCACGTGTAACCTTTTATGCTTAACTTCCAATTGTCCCATTAATTTCCGACTGTGGATATTTATTTAGCTCTGTCTAATCCCTGCTGTTTGATTACTCTGCATTTACTCTGTTATATACATATATATGAGGTTAACCAGCTGACGTGGGTTGGTCAGACTTAGGCTGTTCCTGACATCTCTGGTTTTTTGCTAGCAAAATAACACATACATCAAAATATACCACTCGTGGGAAGGAATGGAAAAAGGTTTAAGGGATTACATGTCATGGGTCGAGGGAAACCCACCACAGCAGCCCTATTAATCACTGTCATATCATCTCCACAGTTCTATGCCTAAGTCACAAAACGTTATGACGAATATTATTATTTAGATATAACAAATCATTTAAATGTATATGTGAACATTATACTAGTACGATTTTTATTTTAAAATAAATATTGGGAAATATATAAATTTTTTCCAAAATTTTTATACAACTACAAGTGCAAAATATGCTTTCATTTATGCAGCAAATATATCATACAAACATATGGACTGGTAATAAAGTAATTTGGAATCACTGGTATAAGAAACATATAACAGATTCAGGGCAATGCTATTTGCTATTTGTGTTGTTAAAATGCATAAGACCTGGTTACACACTTTTGCATATGTTTAATAAGCCACTAGCACTTAAGGATGTCCTGGTGATAGTAGACCCAACTCTAAGGTACTGATCCTGAGTTGTGTTTTCATCAGGCTTTCTGCAGCAGAAGTGAGCACTGGAGCGAGCACAGAATATGAGCACTCTGCTGCCCATACGTCTGTCCATTTCTGCCTGCTCTGTTATAGTGGAACTAGGCGCTTCAATCATACGCTTACATCATCTCAGGAGGTGAAGAAAGTCAATGTGAAAATGAGTACTTCATAAAAAAATTTATTTAATTAAAAAAAAACTTCAAATATGTTTCATTTATATTTTTTATTTATTTATTTTTCTCTATTTATTTATTTTAATGCCAGCATAGTAGCAGAATTTCATTAATTCCGACTGGAATAAAGCATTTAAATGGGTTTTTAAATGCTGCATATTGAAGCATTTATGACCCATTTAAATGCCTTAATGGCAGAGGTAAGTATCGGTGGGCCCCCATCAGGTTCGGGCCCGGGACAATAGTCCCGGCTGTCCCCCCCTGATGGCGGCCCTGTGCACAAATTCGCATTCGCAAAAGAAAATTCGCAATTCGAATTTTCGAAATTGGGATTTTCTAACCGGGGACCCACACCCGTGAGCAACAGAATGAAGAGGATCATACAAAAAAGTTATTTCTACATTATAGCAGAAAGATTATACCTACATAAAGGAAAACATTTGTAACTTATGAACCATCTGAGCGACTTCCATTTGGTGTCTCTACAAATTAGAGGTGATTATCGAGATGTGTTTGACAGTAGCTTCAATGACTTTAGGATGAGCATTAGTGTTCAAGGTAACACCAGAATAAATCATAACCGTCAGCAGTAAGCAAAATTGTTATGCTGTATGGTGTGACGAGGGCTCCATAATATTAAAGAAAATATGATGAAGCATTATCCTTATTCAATTATTTGCAACCGCAAAACAAACAAGAAACTAGTCCTAGATCAGTCTAGCACTATTATAACATGACCCACTGCAAAGCAGGAGATAGCTGTTTTCATAGGTAATGCAATTTCACTCCTTTAAATTCTCCATTAAGAACTGCTTTCTTACTGTTTCATGCTGCCGCCGCAAGCGAGCGGGCATGTAGTCTTACTCACCCATTGCCTCTTCCCGCGGGCAAGCTCCGTACATGCTGACCGTGGCATGTAAACATTGACACATGGAGCGCCGCCGCAGCCTCGGGCATGCGTGCTCCACCTCCTGACTTCTGCTGTTATTTGACGTTCCCCTCGCCTAGGGGAACATCCTATTTCACATGCTGGGGCTTTGGTTGCTGGCCAGTCAGTGGTCTTGCCCTGTTCCTGTGATATCTGAGTGCCCCATTATCATGCCCCATACCCTCTGTGTTTCGCTCTCTCTTCTCCCGGTGTTTATTTCTCTCCCATTTTTCCTCTGCCTTCTCCCGTGCTCTTGTTTGTTTTACCCCTTTTGGGGTCCCTCCTGTATGCGTGTGCGCTGCATGAGCCCTGGTCTGTTCAGTCCATCCTTGTCTCTCCCAGCAGTCCTTCTGCCATCCTGTTTTGTGTTCCTTGTTGTAGGTTACAGGTCAGTCCCTTCTGGTCCTGTATTTTCCCGCTTGTTCCTGCATCTTGTCTCCTCTCTTCTCTTGCTTCCATCTTGGTCTTCATTCTTCTCCCGGTGTTGTCTTCGGGGGCCGCGACCTGCTAGGAGTCCTGCAGCCCAGACTATACCCACCATTAGGGGCTCTAGTGAAAACCAGGCCCTAGTTAGAATCCGCATCCTAGTTTTAACACTTACAAATTGAAAAGTGCTCTCCAGGATTTATTGACATAGATTCAAAAACTAGGCATTTTTGTTCTATTAACTTATGAGCATGCGTAAGTGTAATAGATCACTTTTGCAGGTCTAGGGTAAGTTCCTCTAGCTCAACCAATGCATCAAATAATAATTCTAGGATTAACACAAATGGGTTATCAGTAAGACGATCTTTTCCCCTTTGTAAGTGGCACGTTCTTTAGAATCACAACCACTGTCTTTTGATGCATTATCACAGTGTTGCACTAAAGCTGCATAATAAATTTGCCACACACAGTACAAACTAATCTTTCACTTGATTAGACCCATCGAGTTCCTAGTATGCGTCCAGTTGCATTTAATCTTATACACAGTTTACTAGCACACTCCTGAAGCTGGGCTTGGTTTTTGGAGAAGCAGAGTACAAACTGTAAAGTTTATCAAAGAGTGATTTTATGTCAAAAGTTTCAATAACTTCATCCACAACATTTGCAACTGCTAGTTCTGGTTGGTGATTACTATAATGCCATATAAAAATATCAAAAACATTTCCAACCACATAGAGGCAACACCAGGGGCCAGATTTACTAAGCTGTGGGTTTGGAAAAGTGGAGATGTTGCCCACAGCAACCAATCAGATTCTAGCTGGCATTCTCTATGTAATAGGAAAGTGAAAGCTAGAATATGATTGGTTGCCATGGGCAACATCTCCACTTTTCCAAACCTGCAGCTTAGTAAATCTAGCAACATATTTTCTTCCTAGCATGTTGAAGGCTCCATCCGTAGCAAATGATACTAAATTACATAACAGAAATTCCTGAGTAAAACCATTATCATAACGTGACCCTAGAAATGTATCAAATATTGTACTGGCTTTAGTGTCAGTCCAAAAACATACTGCAAGCCTCATTGCACATTGTAAATACTATTATCATGCAGATGACAAGATCAACTTTATTGCTAACTGTAGTAGATTCATCAATCTTGAACCAAATTTTAAGGTCCCTGCTAAATTATTGAATCAATTAACTTTCTTCTCATACATTTCACAATGTGGTCTGTAATATTGATCAGATTATCATGATCATTTATGCAAGCTTATTATTTATTACTATCAGCAACATATATTTCTGCATACCATAAGCCTGGTGCAAATGCAGAACTGGATTTAGAGTTCTGGTCACCGCTAGGGAAAAACAATGGTTGCTCCCCGACAGGGCCGTTTCTAGTGCCTTCCTTCTGTGCAGGGCCGGCACAACCCGCTCCGCGGGGGGAAGGTGGGCTACCTGGCGCCATGCTAGATAGGCAGTGCTCTGTGTAACAGCTGCAGCAGCTCATACAGGAACTTCCAAGGAGAAATATGAAGGAGAAAGTGTGCCGTGGAGGAGGAAGGAAAGAGGGACACAAATGTAAGTAAAAAGGGGAGAGGCTTGAGAAACATGATGGGTAATACTGAGGGGGGCTGGAGAAACATGGGGCCGGATCCAGAACTACATCCGTCTTCCATAGACCGCATATACGCAATCTACGTATCGAAACGATACGCAGATTACGTACAATAGCTACTACGCAAGCGCAGTAGCTACTGTTTATTGAACTATGTCCGTCTATGGAAGACGGACGTAGTTCTGGATCCGGCCCATTGTGTTGTAATCATTTATTAGGTTGGAGGGGCGTTAGTCATTTCATTATATGTTTTTATGAGAATGAAGATATTGTATAGGGAATAGCCATTCCATTCTCAACTACCTTTAGGACCCAGATACTCACCTGCACACTGCAGATCCTTCTGTTCCACTGTTTATGTCCCTACGATATGGACGAAATGTTTTAAATGTTTAAACTTTAAATTTACATTGTATCAAGGTGGTCAGGCATAATATATTTTTTTTTTGTCCTGTTTGAGAATTAGGTTTTAAATTTCTAATTTGATTACGGTACCAACCCCTTTATTATCCGAATCACACTATGGCAATAAGAATAGCAAGCTTTGGGATAATATAGCACCTGTACACTTTATTTATAAATCAGTTACGACTGTACTGATGATAGATAAAATATATATTGTATTTTGTATTAAACTAACGCATTTCACATTCACAATGATTTCATGAAAGCAGAATGGTAATATTCAGGTGTAGTCTCCTCATCATTATTGCAGTAACACCTGAGCATAGTAGAGGTATTCCACTGCTATTCTGGCATCATTTATTTTTCTGCAGAACTATATTTAAAACATTAATTTTGGTTACAAATGTTTTCTGTTTTTGTGACACAAGGAGGCCTTTTTTAACTGCATTGTGGTTACAAGAATGTTGAATTTATTGTACAGTGGTCAGAAGGATGCAGTCTGTATTGTATGGTGGCTTCTATGGTATAGCGGTCCTTAGGATAATGGCCCTGATTCAGAGATTGAAAATAGGAGAGGAAAGTTATTTCTGAGCGAAACCATGATGATTGCAGGGGAAATTGGAATGAATGAATTGGAATGAACTGGAAAAATTTTCGCAGCATGCTAGAGTGTTGTACCGCCCAGTGGGTGTGTCTGGGGAAGTGATTGTGTCTTGCACCGCCCAGAGGTGTCTGCCGCTAATTATTTGTCCAGCCATCCATATGTCTGCCCCTTTTTACATGTCCAGTCTTTATGTCTGCCCCTTTTTATATGCCCAACCTCCATATTGTCTGCCCCTTATTATATGTCTAGCCTTCATATATCTGCCCCTGTTTCTATGTCCAGCCTCCATATGTCTGCCCCCTGTTTCAAATTCCCGGACACAGACACTCCCCCCCCCCCCTTGGAATAAACATTGGAAACAGCACATTTATTTTTTCTTTTTGAAATTTTTTCTTTTTTTTTTTACTTAGCTTCAACATTTATACAGTCCTACATATACAGTACATATACTCTACTCTATAGCTGCACATTACAGTCAGTCTGTAAGAATCGCTACACAGGAAGTGACAAAAGTAGAGAGTGGAAGTGATGTAAACCTGAAATCGGCCTATTCCCGGACATTGTATAGTTCGGGAATGCTGCACCTCCGGACTCCGGACACCGGTTTAAATTACCGGACTGTCCGGAGGAATCCCGGACGGGTGGTAGCCCTATCCAGCATCCATATTTTTGCCCCTGTTATTGTCCAGCCTCCATATTTCTGCTTCTGGTATTGTCTAGCCTCAATATTTCTGTATTGTTTTTGTCCAGCCTCTATATATCTTCCCCTGTTATTGCCCAGCCTCTATATTTCTGCCCTTTTTATTGCCCAGCCTCTATATATTTTCCCCTGTTATTGCCCAGCCTCTATATTTCTTCCCTTTTATTGCAGAGCCTCTATATATCTGCCCCTGTTATTGCTCAGCCTCTATATTTCTGCCCCTGTTATTGCTCAGCCTCTATATTTCTGCCCCTGTTATAGCCCAGCCTCTATATTTCTGACCCTGTTATTGCCCAGCCTCTATATTTCTTCTCCTGTTATTGCCCAGCATCTATATTTTGGCCCATGTTATTGCACAGCCTCTATATATCTTCCCCTGTTATTGCCCAGCCTCTATAGTTCTGCCCCTGTTATTGCCCATCCTCTATATTTCTGCCCCTGTTATTGCCCAGCATCTATAGTTCTGCCACTGTTATTGCCCAGCCTCTATAGTTCTGCCCTTGTTATTACCCATATGTCTGTCCCTGTTATTGCACAGCCTCTATATTTCTGCCCCTATTATTGAACAGCCTCTATATTTCTGCCCCTGTTATTGCCCAGCCTCTATATTTCTGCCCCTGTTATTGTACAGCCTCTATAAATCTTGCCCCAGTTATTGCCCAGCCTCTATATATTTGCCCCTGTTAATGCACCGTCTCTATATTTCTGCCCCCATTAATGCCCAGCTTCTATATTTCGGCCCCTGTTATTGTCCAGCCTCTATATATCTTACCCTGTTATTGCCCAGCCTCTATATATATATCTTCCCCTGTTATTGCCTAGCCTCTATAATTGTGCCCCGTTATTGCCCAGCCTCTATATTTCTGCCCCTGTTATTGCCCAGCTTCTATAGTTCTTCCCCTATTATTACCTATATTTTTGCCCCTGTTATTGCACAGCCTCTATATTTCTGCCCCTGTTATTGCTCAGCCTATATGTATCTGCCCCTGTTATTGCCCAGCCTCTATATTTCTGCCCCTGTTATTGCCCAGCCTCTATATTTCTGCCCCTGTAATATTATTATCTCTTTCTTACCTGTGACGGTGTCTCTACCCCCTTCCTCCACGGGCTCCCACTCTGTCTCTCCCGGCGGTCACATGGCCAGGGCCGTAACATGGTTGTGCGACAGGGGCGGCCGCACAGGGCGCAAATCTTAAGGGGGCACCAGTAAGTTTCAATTTATGGTTAAATTGGCTTGAAATTCAGGGTCAGGGGGCACCATTGTTCCTTTTTTGCCCATGGTGCTAAAATTTCTAGTTACATGGCCAATAAGCAGTGCTGGTTATACAGGGCTGCTACGGGGGAGCCCTGTATGACCAAATCTGTTTCTCTGAAAGACAGTGACCGTCACTGTTATTGACAGAAACAGATTTTGTCATACAAGACTTCCGTAGGAAAGGAAAGGAGTCCCCCTGAAATTAACATGGTTTAGCCCAGGAGTAACTTTCCTCTCTTATTTTTAGTCTCTGAATCAGGTCCAATGTCTGTAATGTATGTGTCCCTAAGATATATAGTCTGTATTGTGTTGCAGTTTTTAGGTTGAAATAGGAATTGTATCGTGGAGACCAGAATACTGCCTGTATTGTATAGTAGCGGCTATGATTTGCTTTCTTTTATTATGGTTACAAGATTGTGTTTAATGATGCTTACATGGGACCTAATTCACAGTTAATAAAATGCTACTTTTTAGGTGCGTATATTTAGGAAACAATATAATGCACATGCGTAGTAACTTATTATACACAATCAACGTTGGACTTAGGAACGGGATTGCTGTGAATCACCACTACGAACCTTCTGCTGCAAAGTTCGTAGTAACTTAAGAAGGAAGGGGCGTGCCAGAAAAACTTAAGAACGCACATAAGAAGATTGTGTGGAGGGAGGCATTTAAATGATCGTATCTGGGTGTGGATAGCCAGAAATGTTCTTTTTTAGCCACCATACACATACAAACTAAGAACCTAAAGATAAAGTAGCCCTATGGCCACCATACACATACAGATTAAGAACCTGAAAACCAGGGGCATGAAGGGGGAGTCGCCTTGCTACTATTTACGTATAAATAAGAACCTAACGCTTTTTTAAGCTTGAACTAGGTCCATTAATACTATACTCTAGTAACTATAATGATAAATTGTTAAACAGGTGGGCGCAAATTTAAAGTTTGCAAGGGGGCACCGTGCACCCTAGCACTGGCCCTGCCCCTGCTTCTGTGTGTCCAACTAGTCTTATCTTTGTGTCCACCCAGCCTTATTGCCCCTTCCTTCTGTGTGCCCAGCCAGCCTTATTGCACCCTCCTTCTGTTTATCCAACCAGCCTTATTGCACCTCCTTCTGTGTGGTCAGCCAGCTTTATTGACCCCTCCTCCTGTGTCCATTCAGCCTTATTGCCCACTCCTTCTTTGTCCAGCCAGCCTTATTGCCCCCTCTTTATTTGTGTCCAGTCAGCCTTATTGTCCCCTCCTTCTGTTTGTCCAAACAGTCTTATTGGCCCCTCTTTGTGCCCAGCCAGTCTTATAGCCCCCGCTTTATGTGTGCCCATCCAGCCTTATTGCCCCTCCTTCTGTGTCCAGCCAGCATTATTACCCATTTATATGTGCCCATTCAAGCTAAATGCCCCCTTCATGTACAGCTATCAAATCCCCATTCCCCAACTACTTTCTTTAAGCACTCTATAATAAACTAACCTTTGCTGTCTCTGCTCTTGCTCTCTCCTCCGCGGTGCACTCCATAAAATGATTACGCTTATGGGACCTTAAGTCACGCTGGCGTCTTCTGATCAGAGCTGCGGCTGTGCACAGCATAGCCAGCTCTATGGTGCAGGAGATCTAAGCACAAAGCTCCCAGCACATTGACCTCTAGTTGTCTGCGGTCCCAAGCAACTCTGTGAGTCTATGCTGAGTAAAAATACAGTCGCTGACAGAATTCTAAAATTCTATGAGCGGCTGTTTTCTTACACAGAGCCGACTCACATCATTTTAGAAGTGCCGGTATTCCATACTGGTGCATACCGGCCCACTTTGAGCGCTGCAGTAGAACGATAACTGGTCCTTATAGATAACTATTGTCAGAAGGGACCAGATTGTGCTTGTGGGAAGTAGTACTCAACCATCTTGCACAACTGTACATGTTTAAAGACTCAGGGACCTTATTCAGAGTGGATCTTGTACATGTAGGTTGAATCAGGCATAAAAACTTTCTTTGTAAAATAACATTTCAATAGCAGCTTGGTCTAACAATATATATGTGGTGACCGAATGGTAATGGTCACTATGAAGAATTGCGGAGAGGTGTGACAGCAGGCGAAAGACTTAGAGTAAAGACACAATTTGGGTTTCAAAATATTCAGTTTATTTTTTATACTTTAGTCAACTTCTTTTGCAGAAAATTCTAGTTTGTAAAATACAATCAATTTAGATATACAATTACAATTCCAAAATGTAAACAATTTCCCTTCCGATTAGACTTCCCCACATTAGCTTCAACCACCCCTCCTGCACAACACTTTAATTACTTTGTTAACAAATTGTTTTAAATGAAATTAACAGTTTTAACAAGTATAGCTTAGAAGTAAAAATAACAGTTGTAAGTTAAAACGTGTGTGTATATATATATATACACCCCTCCTGCACTTTAATTACTTTGTTAACAAATTGTTTTAAATGAAATTAACAGTTTTAACAAGTATAGCTTAGAAGTAAAAATAACATAACAG
>WWET01002495.1:46753-61318 GCA_011038615.1 Limnodynastes dumerilii
CCTCCCCCCGCCCACCTACACTAACCTTAACGTAGGGACGCTGGAGGACGTCCCCTCCAGCGTCCCTACGGCGCTGCTACGGACGCCCGACCCACGATAGGGCGTTGCTGAAAAGCTGATCTTACGCTTACGCCCGCTGTCCTAGCGACGGCGGGCGTTATTCTGGATCAGCCCCAGTGTCTCTCCACACCGTCACCAGCTCTCTCCTCTGATCCTCTCCCGTAACACTCCTCTCCACCTCCGATTCACTCCCGTCATCTCCGATATCTTCCAGCAACACCTTCCTCGCTGCCGACTCTCCCCTCCAATATCCTCCAGCAACACTTTCCCTCACTGCCGACTCTCTCCTCCGATTCACTCCCGTCACCTCCGATATCCTCCAGCAACACTTTCCCTCACTGCCAACTCTCTCCTCCGACTCACTTCGATCACTTCCGATATCTTCCAGCAATTCTTTTCTCACTGCCGACTCTCTCCTCCTATTCACTCCGATCACCTCCAATATCACAGCTCACTGCCACCGGCTCTCTACTCCGTTCCGCTACCGTCACCTTCAATCACCTCCAAAAACACTCCACACTGCTTCCAATTCTGTTCTCTGCCTTACTCTAAACTTTTCAGGATTCCAATATCAATATTTTCCTAATTTCCAATTCCCTTTTCCACTTTAATCCAGTCACCTCAGACCTCTACCAAGTGCACTCCAATTTCTCTCAACTCTTGTACCACTCTGAGCCTCCACCATTCAAAACGCCTCAAGCTTTTCCCCCCAGAAACTTCTAGAGAGAACCCATCGCACTTCCCTCGCACTTCTCAGTTTACAGCTACTAGCTGATAGTTGCCTAGCAACGTTCCACTCACTAGCCTGTGCTTTGAAAATAAGCTTGAGACACATGGATCCTGCATGCTCTCCAGGTGATGTTAGAGCAGCCTCAATGCAACATTTAAAGGAAGGTGTACCCTGTTATTCACCTCCCAGGTGCACCACATGTACAGTTTGAAGATGTATTTTTAGGGTATATCAAGTCCACTTACTGTATATAATAAGACCACTCTTCCAGGGGGCTTGCAGATACAGCAAGTTTCTTATATCATGTGGGGCTGATGCAATCTGTAATAAACTTGTTAAATGTATTGTTAAGCATCTACAGACAACAATTATATATATATATGATTAACATTCTGCAAGTTAATTAATCTATTTCTACTTGCACAATCTGATCCAGACTCAGAACCAGATCCACAAGTATACACATATTGGAGCTGAATGTAGATGTACTATACTTCCTATCCAAAGTTGCATAATTCCGCAGAAATGTGGAAATGTAGGGGTTTTTTATGTTTGTATTTGCAGCATTTAAAAACCCATTTAAATGCTTTTTTAATCAGCTACATAAATGACAGAGCATAGTAGTGGTAGTCCACTGCTATTCGCTGTTATGGCGTTTAAAAAAAAAGTAAAAATATACCTCAGTGTTTAAAAAATAAAGCCCATTTTCACATTGAAAATTGCCTGCGCCTATTGCTTACACCACCCTGAGATGGTGTAAGCGTTTAATGGAAGCGCAGGCACCATACACTGCACTTATACAAATTAAAACTGTCTTTTTCTCATTTAAATATTGTGGAACTCTTTGTTACATTAATATGTCTGTACCGGATACCAACCTCCACTGACACTGAGCTCAACTGCAGCGAGATCCTTGTTGAAATTAAAATAAAGCCATATACCAATAAAATTAAGATCCTGTTTATAACAACAATATTGAAGTCTTCTGCATGCGAATAAATAGGAACAAAAGAATACGCACGGCGGGAAACAGACGTGAATACGCAACCAGGTGTAGCTACGTGCGTGCTCACAGGACGTCATGTGTAAGCACGCAGCCACGTGCGAACCATGTGTGTGGTCAATTTATTATTAAATGATATTTCCATATTCCCAGTGTCAATTTCATAACTAAATAATGCGAACGTTTATATAAAAGTGTGTTATATGTCACTAAAGATGTGTTTTATTCACAGGGGTCATTATTCAACTGTTATAATGATACTTAGCTTAGGAAAATTATATTATTGTCATATTTGGATTTATAGTGTAGCATTTGATTATATGATTTATTTGCAGTCGCATCTAATGTATGCAAGTTATAGAGATAGATAGATAAATGATATTATATTTGTTTGTTGAGACCACATGGTATAGCCCATTGTATTTAATTAATTAGACCCTGTATAAATATGTTAACAAGGCCACCAAGAGAACAAAAGGCTCATCAAGGACCAATCATCAAAGGATCCCTAAAATGACCAAAGGAACCCTCCAACCAGATGTTAGAAGATCTGATTGCAGTGACATCAGCAACCTTTTGATAACGATTGTCTATAGAAAAGCTTTAGTATAATAGCATACAGATTTACACTGCGTATTATGCTAATATTCGCTGAAAAGTGAGTATAGGATCTCACACCCTTAGCATCCTAATGTCACAAACCGTTTTACTTAACACATCTGCGGGCGTCTCAAGTCTGCAATTGCTCTGTGTCCTGCCAACAATTCCAATTGCTTCTAGTCCTCTCTCTGCAATTGCTCCGTGTCATTCCAGCAATTCCAATTGCTAATAATCCAGCCTCCTGTCTGTTACTGCTGTTTGCTATTCCAGATTCCCAGTGATCCAATTCCACTTTGTCCTAGCATAGCAGTCCCTCTGAGTCTTGCCACCACTGCTTAGCCTATGAGCAGAATTTACTTGAAACCTCTAATCTTCTACTACAGACCTGGCGGATACGCAACCCAGTTAATCCGTGTCACCTAATTTCCATACAGGCAAGGAGAGGCCTGTCCCCTCACTTGTTCAGAGTTATAATAGCAGGACTCCAGATGTGGTTTGCCGGTACAATGGTGAAAGATTTTTGTGAAAGACAATCATACTACAGCTCCACTGAAGAAGCGGCGGTAATGCGACTCCTGGAGTCACTAAGAGTCATCTGCTGAAGATCTTTTTAGCAAACCCTTCCTTTAAGCCTTTCCTAGGCCTGCAGCCTAACCCTAAACCCTCACCCTCCATGCCCTGCAGCCTAACCCTAACCCTCCATGCCCCAGAGCTTAACCCTAACCTTAAATCCACTGCAACCACCACAGCCTAACCCTAATCTACCCGCCACAACTGCTGCAGCCTGTAGCTAATGGGAAAGGGGAAATAGGTTTTGCAATTTTCTATTATTTAGAACAATGACTCAGCTGCCATTCATCTGACAGCTATATGTTCAAAATAGGGCCGTCCAGACTGGCAACTGCATCCCAAGATTTCCACACCATGATAAAATGGAGACAGTGCAAAAATCAGGATTAAATGTAAAGGCTGAACCAACTCTTACTGTACTATTTCCATAACTTCCCCCTACCACATAGCAAAAACAATTCTGCATCCTGCGCTGTCTAGCCCGCAGTCATACTTTTCCAGGATGGAATTCCGTCCTGGTAATGCAGCGCTTGTGCGATCAGAAAACGCCTCCTTGTATTAAGTTTGGATCTGTGTTTTGTCCCGAGTAATTTTAATTGTCTGTCATTTATGTAAATATTTAAGGCATTATGTTAAAAATGAATCATAAACTTTGATACAAAACCTTAAAATCATCCAAATAAACAAATTCATAATTTACAAGCAAAACAATAGTAAATTAACAATTTTTTCACTAATATGACTTTAAAAAAAAATCTAACGTAAAATGTAAAGCCATGACGTTGTATGTGTAATAGATATAAACAAATGATTTAGCTATTCAACAGAAACACTGAAAAGGTTATTTTTCCTACTAGATTCTAGACTTTTATTGCCAGGATCCTGTGTGAAACCATTTAGGGTCTGTAAGACCTGTCTGCACCCTGTATGTTCTCTCCTTTTTCCCATCTCTTGTTGCTCAGCGTAGATTTAATAGTTTAACCTCTAGGTCAAGAGGCTAGGACTGCTTCTCATTGGCTACATGGCTCTTTCCCACACTGTGCTCCAGTGTTGATCTCAGTATAAACGTAACAAGAACCATTCTGAAAACTGGGCAAGACAGGACCTTTGACTCTAAGAAAAAGGGGCAAAGATCAATCTGTGTAAAGTGCATACTATAAAAATTGACTTTTTTGTTGCTATTAGTATTGTTCTAGTAATTAGAATCATTCTCCTTTTTTATAAGACATGCATTCCTATCCTACATGTGACCTATAATGTCTATGCCAACATCCATATACAGATTTTGTTGATGTGCTGGTGCTTTTTCTGCCGATTATCGTGCAGATCATACAATTAAACAACAGCTGGTCAGGTACAGCCAGCTGATCATGATGGATAGTACCTAGCGCATAACCAGTGGGTCTTAACTGGGATATATTCAGTATCTTGTTCAAATGTTCAGTGTCCTTTTTAGTTCAATACTGATGTTCTTTTCCTTATTGTACCACATACAGTTTTTCTCTAAACGGTAATGTTCTCAAAGGGATGTTACACGGAAAGTTAATGGTGTCTTTCTACAGCTTATATATAGACAGGGGGGTAGATTCAGAACTACGTCCATCTTCCATAGACGGACGTAATTCAATAAACAATAGCTACTGCGCATGCGTAGTAGCTATTGTACGTAATCTGCATATCGTTTCGATACGTAGATTGCGTATATGCGGTCTAAAAGACTTACGTACAATAGCTACTATGCATGCGAAGTAGCTATTGTTTATTGAATTACGTCCGTCTATGGAAGACGGACGTAGTTCTGGATCCGTCCCAGGTACTTCAAAAATAGATTTTCTTCTTAATTACTTACGTCCTCCAATGTGTTCCTCCGGACTTTTATATAAATGTTCTTTTTCTTTACAATCCAACGAAGGGCCAGTTCATAAAAAAAAATAGATAAGGGAGAAGGATAGTGTGATACCGCCACCTACTGGTAGACTTAAGCACATACAATTTGTATCTACTCACAACTACAACTACTCACTACTTTCCAATTCATACAATCGCCTTATTACAGATCTTTTCTTCTCACTCCTTTCTCAATTCTCTCTCCTCAGGAGGAGAGAACTAAAAAGGACACTGAACATTTGAACTAGATACTGAATTTATCCCAGTTAAGACCCACTGGTTTGACAGTAGGGATCCTATTTGTCTTTTTTTCTGGAACCCACATTGGTGAGGGTTCAGGGTATAAGTGAGGCAGCAGACCACAAGGAGCACAGGTGTAGTGGTTTTTGTCATTTTCTCCTTGTACTTGGTGTGGAGGGCCTGTATTCAGAGTACTGGACGTATAACATATATGTCCGGTGTTTAGCGATTTTTACTACTGGGCATGCATAGTAATTTTTTTAACGTAATCTACGTATCTTTTTCTTACGTAGATTGCGTAAATGCGGTCTTTACGGGCCGTAGTGTTTATTTCAAATTATGCCAAAATTTCCATACTTTGCATATGCTAACTGAACATTCCTATATATATTTTATTTTTAATATAAACAGAAGATTAATTGTTAAAAAATAAAGTTGACCCCTCATTGTTCTGTTAAATGAGTCCTAAGAAATGTTATAATTTGTAAAACCATGCTTAATACTAAATCTGTTACTGGTGTACAGGTTGCACAACAGATGTTATAATCAATGATTTTTCTCTATACTTCAGTTTTCTATAAGAACTCCTTCACTGTTTAACAGATACAATGCAGAAATTGTCACTGTGAGGCTTTTACATTATGAAAGATAAAAGCTGACGCACTCAGACTTATTTAGATGACCAGGTGCAGAAGACAAATGCTGATATTTCTCTCTGGAAGTATAGTTATATATTATCTACATTTTTATTGTCTGGACCAGGTGCAGAGAGGAGGAATTTTTCAATAATTCAGCACTGTTTATTATGTCATGCTATAAGAAAATTGCCACCACCAGATGTGGTCAATAGAACACAAAGAGAATTGAAGAACCTTTTGAGCTTTGTCTTGGGTTCTTGCAAGGTACTTCCTAAAAATTAATTTTAAAGAGCTTGGAAATATGTTTCTTGTAGACATAACGACACGTAGAACAAAGTACACTCGTGTTACATCTTAATAAGGCTATGGAGCACACCTTGATTTAATAGACAAAAAATAATTTTATCAATAACACATGGGAGGCTTGCTGTTTCAGCACCTCAATAACACTGCACAACAATAAGTTGTAAATTATAAAGAAATGATTGCAGGATGATCTGAATAAACTGAAGTGCATCAACTTATAAATCTGATTGGAACTGGGGCAAGACTTTACACTGAGGCAAAACTAAATTTTCCCAGAAATGTTGGATCTTATGTGTTATGTATTCATATATACTGTAACGTACAACCTTGTGATTTGGCAGCCGTTACATATAGCGGAGTTGAGGAGAAAGGATACTGCTATAACTGTACTTTATCTATATAATTGGTATTGTGTGGATCTTATTGACCTGCACTGACTTTTATAAATCAACAGTCTTTATTAGGGCTCTCTGTTTTTTAAAATTTGTATAGCATAAACTGTAGTAGTTGCAAAGTGAATTGTTTTAGGGCATATACTGTAACTATTATATATTTTTTGAGTTCTATAAACTGCAGTTTTGCTCTACACTACAGTCCTTAGTATTAGGGCTCTAAATTAAACTGTAAATTGTAAAATAAAATGCATGGGGATGCACTGCAGGGGGGCACCGCAGCAAAGAGGTGTCCTCCTTACTCCCCTGCGCCCACCCTAATAATCATCTCTCAGTGTACAGGCATTTTGTATTGCCTTTCATACTAATGACGATCAAAGTCGTTTTTGGAGGTGGGCGAGCCATGCAATCACATGTGGCTCGCCCCTTAAAGGGGGCAGAAAATTGCTATATCACAATGCACTCTTACTTACATTCTATTTGCAAAATATCCTCCCCTGTGTGGTTTCACATATGACAATCAACAATAGTGGTGGTTCTTAGGCGTAATGAAGAGATAGTTCTTAGTGGAGAAAAAAGTTAACTTGCAACAATGTTTCCTGATGCTCAGAGGAGGATTGTGCCACGGAGGAAGACACAGCAAAGTAAACATGATGGAGATACTAGGGGGGGCTGTAGACACATGATGGGCTTACTGAGGAGACTCGAGACATGATGGGAATACTGGGGGGGCTGGTTGTACATGTACTGGGGTGCTGGAGGCACATGATGGGGATACTGGGGGCTGCAGATACATGATGGGGATATTGGGAGGCTGCAGATACATGATGGGGATAATGGGGGGCTGCAGAGACATGATGGGGATACTGGGGGGTTTGAGACACATGATGGGGATACTGGGATGCTGGAGAGTGGTGCCACATGATGGGTAATACTGGGAGGCTGGAGAATGGAGACACATGATGGAGAATACTGGGAGGCTGGAGACACACATTGGGGATATATTTGAAGACTGGATACATGCAAGGAGGCCATGAAACATCTTAAACCTATGAAAGCACCTGGCCCAGATGGTTTTAGTAGCGACTTCTATAAGATATTAAGTGAGGAAATTTGCAGTCCAGGTGGATTCCAGCTTATATCAATGCATACGTGAGGGTACTTCCAAAACCGGGCAGAGACCACACTATCCCAGGCTCATATCGTCCTATCTCGCTTTTGAATATCGATTACAAGCTATTTACGAAAATTCTCTCAGACAGGTTGAAACTTATTTTACCAGGTGTGATCCATTGCGACCAAACTGGTTTTATCATAGGGAGGCACTCCGTGGTAAATGTTAGGAAGGTACTTACTGTGATCCAGCACACTGAGAGGGAGGTGGATATCGGTCTTAAGCTTATTCTTTCCCTTGATGCTGAGAAGGCCTTCGATATGATCACCTGGGATCATCTATGGGAGTCCTTATCTAGGTTTGGTTTCCCGAGGGCCTTCTCGGAAGTCCTACAATCTCTTTACCTGTCCCCCTATATGCAAATTGATGGAAACGGGTCCCTCTCCGAAGCTTTTCAAATTGAACGGGGAACTCGTCAGGGGTGTCCCCTTTCACCTCTGCTGTTTGCTTTAGCTATAGAGCCACTGGTTGTAGCTTTGCGACAGTCTCCTATGTTCCGAGGTATCATGTTAGGCCATGTTGAGGCCAAACTCGCATTGTTTGCCGATGATATGTTGCTTTTGGTATCACACCCTGATGAGTCTATCCCGGCTATAACTCGGATAATTCAGGAGTTTGGAACATTTGCAGGCTATAAGATAAACTTCAGCAAGTCAGAGGCCCTCTATATATCAGGATATCGGCAGGAACAGAGTCAGCACAGGTTAACCCAATCCTTTAGAGTAGCGGATAACAAATTTAATTACCTGGGTATCCAGATTACTTCCAACATCCAGACCCTTTATAGAGCAAATTTTACGCCAATTATTCATTCTATAGCAGACTCCATCCAGAAATGGATCACACTCCCTTTGTCCACCTTTGGTAGGGTAGCATTAATCAAAAGTGTCCTACTATGTAGACTAATCTATGTAATTTAGATGCTCCCCATTACTATGACCAGGGCAGACATTGAGAAATGTATGGGCCTTTTTGAGCGGTTTGTGTGGAATAACAAGAAACCTAGGGTTGGCAGAAAGCACCTACAGTTGAGGAGAAGTGATGGAGGGTTGGGATTTCCCGATCTCAAATGCTTTAGTCATGGCTCCTTTTTTAGATTCATCACGGATTGGGTATTTAACAAACATCATTTCACCAATAAGGATTTAGAATTAGAAACAGTGAAACCGTTTGCTTGGGCGGCTTTATTACACCTTCCCAGAGAAAAAATACCAGAGCATATTAAGACCAATATACTTTTTCGGGACACATACAACTCTTGGGTGGCAGTCCACAAGAAGTGCGGCTGTACTGGTAGATCCTCACAGTATGCCACTTTTTGGGGTAATTCGGCGTTTGAACCGGGACTGCTCAATTCCACATTTGGGACTTGGAGGGAGAAAGCCATCAGTGCTATCAGGGACATATTTGACCCAGGAGGGGTGATTCGTTCTTTTCAGTATCTTAAAGAGAAATTCCATATTCCTAACCAACAAATGTTTATGTACCTTCAAGCTAGACATTTTGCACAACAGATTGAGACAGAACTAAGAGATACCCCCGGCACGTTTAAAACACTTATGGCCTTTTTGGAAACACACCCTTTCCACATAAGATATGTGTCAGAACAGCTCCTAGCTACAAAACATATTGTATTATGGAAACTAACGTCTTTGGCTTGGACTAAAGATTTGGGAGTAGTTGTTAAGGTAGAAGACTTACTTGATCACTTCGAATCCATACAAAAAGTATTGGGATCAGCGATGCTTCAAGAAGTGCATTTTAAGACAATATAAGTGCATAGGGTCTATATCTCACAAGCTCAGAGACGACATATGGTCACTGAGGAATCGGGTCAGTGTCCCAAATGTCACTTCTAGAGGGCTTTTCTGATTCACAATCTTTGGGAGTGTGGCAAAATCTGTAAGTTCTGGGGGAAAATAATGATGTTTATCAAATCCATATTCCAAATTAATTTTCTCCTTGACCTGTTTGCCTTGTTATGGGCAAACTTTGATAAATAGCTAGATACCCCAGGAATTAAGGAAGCTATGCCATTATTGTCTATTATAGTAACCATAGCTAAGAAAGTAATCTTGCAAAACTGGACAATTAAAATGCCTCCCTTCCTGGGCTCAGTTAAAAGCTTACTTTTGAATAC
The DNA here is from genome assembly GCA_011038615.1 of Limnodynastes dumerilii. Taxonomy (NCBI): domain Eukaryota; kingdom Metazoa; phylum Chordata; class Amphibia; order Anura; family Limnodynastidae; genus Limnodynastes; species Limnodynastes dumerilii. The sequence continues at coordinate 56,494 of WWET01002495.1, forward strand.
ATTATATTTGGAAAGGAGGGCCACACTCCCGGAAGTGGAGAAGGGAGTTCTACACTTTCACAAAAAATGGGGAACATACATAGACTATCTACCAGAACAAACTAGAAATCATATATTGTCACTATTGTCATTTGAATCCACGATTGGTTCTTATATAGGAATCTCTCTTTTACTCCCTGCTATCGGGAGTTCCTATTTTAGAGAATGTCTGAGTTGAGGAATATGGGTTGAGGATATGGGAATCTGAGGATAGCATGGGGTATATATATCTGTCTCGTCGATGAGCTGTTTATGTTTTTGTTTTGTTTAGAATATAAGTTGGTAAGATCAGGTGAGATAGTAGGATGTATTCTTGGATATGGGGCACTGCTACACAAAATAGAGCCTGCCTTTAACGGCTTAGAATATTAATTCTTAAGTGTGCCCGGTAGTTTAAATTGGGCTTTAAACATGTGCTTACGTGATCTGATTTACATGCTTTCAAATGATGGTGTTAAGCATAAGTGAATGTATGTCACATGTTATTTGAAAGTCAATTCATGATACTGTACATCCTGAACTGTATAAGTTTTGTTTTTGTATTTAGACATACTTACCTTGAAAACTCAATAAAAAAGTTTAAAAAAATAAAATAAAATTTAGTGAACCCATTTTGCCATGTTCACTTGCACATGTTTTTGCTGTAGATCAACACCAAGGGCTAGATTAACAAAACTGTGGAAAAGGAAAAGTGGAGACAGCAATAGCAACCAATCAGATTGAAGTTGACATTCTCTAGTATGTAATAGCAAAGTGAGAGCTAGAATCTCATTGGTTGTTATAGGCAACATGTCCACTTTTCTTTTTCTGCAGCTTAGTAAATTTGTTCTAATAAATTGTAGAATTTTAGTAATCTTTTCTTAAGTCAGACATTTATGAACCACGTGAATCGCGGAGAAACGTGTCATGATACTTGTTTTATGGACATACTTTTAAATTTGACATCCTAGACCTGGGACCAGCTTATTAGCTTATTCCGTACACCATTAGGAGCCACCGCACGGGAATCTCTCCTATACTGCCCAGCACTACTGGGATGACAGAATAGACACTTCGACCACTTTCTACCTCGTGGAACAAACAGCATGCATAGCAACCCGATATCTCTCCGGGACAACGAGAAAAGGCGGCCGCCTCAGCAAATCGTGAGTTGTTACACTGTCTGGATCATTGACTTCTACATCGTGGAAATAGTGAAGATTTGAGACTGTTTATTACCTTGCGCTACACATACACTTTGATATCACGGTTGCAAAGGGATATTCAGCCTCTCTTTACCCCTGATATAATTTTTATTCAAAAACGGAATACAAGAATACCAGCCCTATTTGGAACTACTGAGTGGAGAGGGTAACGTGCCGTTCCCCTCCAGTTTAGTATATCTTTATTTAGGCCTGCTATCGATTACTATTTACTGTTCTATATATTTTTTTTATTATATAAAGTGACCATCCTGCTTTGTCGGTCTAACTATTAGGATTATATTAGTCGCAATATATTGGTTGTGTTCATATTTTGTTTTTTAACCACTTATATGTTGTTTCTTTGATTTTATACATATTTATTAAATAGATTGATTTATCATATAATATTATATTTTCTAGGTTCTTTTAAGGCACTTATATATATTCTCACCACAAGTTGTGGCTTTGTGGTTAGTTTAATTTCCTTCATTTTTATTTTTAGATTTTTAAGTAGATATACGGTAGTCTACTAGCTATTGAGCTGCCACCCACTCGGAATAATAATAAGACACAATAATAGAGGTACCAATCCCCCTCTTTAGTGTCCTTTTTCCCTTTCTCTCTTCTATTACCAATAATATTAATATTTAATTTTAACCTACTTAACTTTTCTCTATTATTGTGATACACTACAGCTTCTGTTAGTTTTCTGTCCCGACCTAGTGGCGCCTCTCTATATAAGCTCATCCATTGGAGATAGCTTTTATTAATCTTTATTTATGTATATACCAGAAACATCACTTATCACAATGTTATTTGCCTTAACAATAAGTTATACAGTAATACAGGACCTGATTCACACTTAAAAATCTCCTACTTCTTAAGTGCGAAATCTCCCGAAATGACATACTATGCATGCATAGTAGGTCATTTATGCAATCTATGTGCCAGTTAGGTCTGTAGATTGACTCTGTGCGATCTTTAAAGTTGTTGGGAGGGGGGATTTAGATTAGCCGGGGAGGGCAGGTGAAGGCGGGGAGAGCTTCTTAAGAAGAAAACTATGCACAGTAAGATAAGGTAGCAATATGATAAATGTTGTTTATTTTTCAACACATCAGTAATTGATCTCTGGATACTAAGATTTTGCCTTCTTTACAAATGTGAATTCAGTTGTAGGTTGTGATCAGACTCACCTGGATTAGATTGTATACAAAACAAACCCTAAGGTAATCCACGTAGTAGCTAATATACTAAATTGCAACAAAGCACAAAAAACTGTGAAAATGGAAAAAAAAAAAAGCATCTTATAGATTGCAAAAATAAAGTCCAATCTTACGTTTTTAAAATGTTGTCACTTACACTTTGTAGGAATATAGGGCTGTATTCACACCTAAGAAGCTTCTGATTCTTAGGTGTGGATATTTAGAAAATGACCTACTATGCATGTGTAGTGGGTCATTTGCACAATCTATGTACCAGTTAGATATGTAGATTGCCTCTGTGCGGTCTTTAAAGGCTGCATGGAGTAGTTTAGTTAGGAAGAGGCTGCCTCGGGAAGTGATTAGGTAGAAGTGAGAGGGGGAGGGATTTAGATTAGCTGGGGAGGGCGGGGGGAGGCAGGTAGAGGAAAGATCTGAGCGGAGTTTCCTTCTTGAGAAGGAAACTACACGATTGTGATTGCATTTTTATTTCAAGTGCATTTTTTTTTATAAGTGCAGAGTTAAAACTAGGAAGGAGCGTGTACTGAGTGTTGGGCTGAGTGAATCTTAGTGTATATTGTAGCAAGTTGTTTTGTTTGTTGCTAACTGTTTTTTTTTTAATATTCTCCTGTTAGAGCTAGTGGGTGTGGTGATTAGACTTCTATTTAAACAGGTGCTGGGAAGCGATTGCATTGAGCTTGCGATTGCATTTTTATTTCAAATGCAGAGTTAAAACAAGAAAGGAGTTTAAAGCAGGACCGGGCTAGCTAAGGTTGGTAGTTTCAAATACGCAGTGGTTCAAGGGGGGATAAATTATACATAATAAGATGAGTGGGAGCAAGATTGAAAATCTCACTCAATGCATGTCTTGTCAGGATCAAGTCTTCCAAGGTACATTCCTCTGTGAGAAATGTGAGCACTTGGTCTCTTTGGAAGCCCAGGTAACTGATCTAAAGCAGACCATTGCAACATTGAGGGAGATTGCAAATCTTGAGCAGAGTCTACAGCTTACTGTTGATGCTTTAGCTGAGCCGGGTGGAGCAGAGACAGAAGAGGATGCACAGGTAGGCAGCTGGGTAACAGTTATAAGAGGTGACAGGGGAAGGAAGAGGCTGGCCAGTTCTAAGCTGAGCAATCCAAGTAAATTCACCAGATTGGATGAAGATATTGTGGAAGGCTGTTCAATAGTGGCAGGGCTGAGTGAGATGGTTTGCTCTAGCAGCCAGGGGAATAGTCTCTCAGACTTAGAGAGGATCAACAGTAATCAGAGACCTAGAAAGATTGTGATAGTAGGGGATTCAATTATTATGAAGGTAGATAGGACAATATGCTTCAGGGACCGTGCATGCCAAACAGTGAGCTGTCTTCCTGGTGCTCGAGTGCGACATATTGGACAGATTGTTGGGAGCGGCTGGGAATGACCCAGCAGGTCTTGGTGCATGTTGGTACCAATGACAGGGTTAGAGGGAGATGGGGTGTCCTTAAGAATGATTTCAGGAACCTGGGCCGCAAACTTAAGGCAAGGACATCCAAGGTCGTATTTTCAGAAATACTACCTGTGCCACGTGCTAGTCCAGCGAGACAGATGGAGATTAGGGAGGTTAATGCGTGGTTAAGAGATTGGTGTAGAAAGGAGGGTTTTGGGTTTTTAGAGCACTGGGCTGTTTTCTCAGTTAGATGCCATCTTTATTGCCATGAAGGATTGCACCTGAATGAGGAAGGGGCTTCTGTGCTAGGGTAGATAATGGTTAGAAGGTTGGAGGAGATTTTAAACTAGGTTTTGGGGGGGAGGGGCAGGAAAATATTTATAGGATAGACATTGAGTGCAGTAAGGGGGATCATAGTAAGAATCAAGGGGGTGGAGAGGTGGGAAAAGGAAGTACAGCTGTTAAGAAGGTGCCCTTGTTAAAACCAATAAGAAAAACAGCCTTAGCAAAGGAAAAACGAATAAAAAGGGGAGTAAATAGACTTAAATGTATGCTTGCAAATGCAAGAAGCCTGTCAGGTAAAATGGGGGAGTTAGAACTAGAAGCAATGAAAGAACAATATGATATTATTGGTATTACTGAGACATGGTGGGATGATACACAGGACTGGACAGTCAACTTGGAGGGCTATACTCTGTTCAGGAGGGATATGCCTTAGCAAAAACAAATAAAAAGGGGAGTAATAGACTTAAATGTATGCTTGCAAATGCAAGAAGCCTGTCAGGTAAAATGGGGGAGTTAGAACTAGAAGCAATGAAAGAACAATATGATATGATTGGTATTACTGAGACAAGACAGGATGATACACAGGACTGGACAGTCAACTTGGAGGGCTATACTCTGTTCAGGAGGGATAGGGTAAATAAAAAGGGAGGAGGGGTATGTCTTTATGTTAAGCCAATGTTAAAACCAAGTA
>WWET01002495.1:88370-110550 GCA_011038615.1 Limnodynastes dumerilii
ATATATATATAATATAATATAAAACAGAATACGGCACTCCACTCTCCACATGTCCACATGTCATACAGCGTTCCAGTAGTCCCAGAACACTTTCATCAGGGATAAATTGAGTTTATCTCAATAAGCCAAATTGCCTTAAAATCAGGCAAAATTCTGACTTATTTTGAAATTGCCATTTTTAGATCGCAATGGCTAATTTGAAAAGTCTAAACAAACAAACAGATTTTACTAACCAACAATTTCAATAAAAATCACTGGAAAACTCGCCAATAAAAAAAAGTTGCGTGTCAATTTTGTTAAAAAAATAAATCCTAAATTCTAAGAAAAACTGTAAAAAAGAAAGGCCTTTAAATACATATCGCAGCATGTTGTGGCCAGTCATTAACCCTTAGCATGCTGTTCTTTCTAGAACTACAAGGCACAGCATGACCACGTCTGACAGGTGGCCGGAGATACTGCGGCAGTATACAATTTTGGTAAAAACCGTATGTATATGCAATACATCCAGTGGTCTGAATATGGCCCAAATATTCTTGTGACAGAAGAATGAAAAATGTTATACAGCTGTGCCCAGTTAAATGCAGACTGTTACTATTCAGCGGATAAAACCGTTTTCAACCTAGAAACCCCACTTCATCTGTATGAATAAATTACGTCAGTAAATACAGGGTTACTGACTCTCCTGGAATATCCAGAAGACTTCTAAAATTTGGGCAGTTCTCCCGGCATCCCAGGAGAGCCGTCAAATCTCCCGCAAGTCCCGACCTCCTAATAAACTCTATTGTAATCCCTAGAGTTACTACCCCCCTAGAACACTAGATATCACAATAGTAATTGACAGGGGCGGGGCTTAATGACACGATATGCATAAATCGCGTCATTAAGAGAGGGGGCTCCAATGGGTTGGTCACGCCTCTTCAAGGCGGCACATTTATTCCTGTTGTGCACCAAGATGGGGCGCACAAAGATAAGATGGGGGCGCCAAAGGGAGGGCTAAATTCTTGCCCCCCCCCCCAAAAAAAAGAAAAAAGTTGTGACGCCCCTGGTCTGTGTACAAAGACTAATGACAGGCACAGACGATGTAGCTGTCATCAGTCCAAGGCCATTTGGAACCAGGGCTGGTTTCCCTTGGAAGCATTGGGCCAGCAATCTGTGTCCTAGTGCCAATAGCACTATTGCTCTTTCCCACCTCATGGCTGATGGGTAGCAGAATAATAATATGTCAAAAAATAGAATTAGTAAACCATATTATTGGAGGATCTAAAGGTATATAGCTATTATCATGGCCTAGTGCCCATGGCAAACTATTGTGATGGCACTTGTTGAACCATAAGTGCCACCATGCCTTGACTCCTTTCTTCCACCTCAAGTTTTCTAAAGAAGAAACTATAGTTTATTGTTATAAATAGTTTATATAAATTAAGACTCCCAGAGGCCCCTATTTTAGCTAGATTACTCAACCATGTTATGGAAATATTCAGAGACCAAAGATTTTTAGTTTAGCAGTAATTCAATAATTTATTACATGAAAATGTAATGTGCATGTACAGAGTATGCAAGCTCAAGGTATACTGCGAAGACTGTGTGGAGCCTTATAAATAAACATTAATAATAATGCAATGCTAGCAAGATACAAAAAGACAAAAGCATCCCTCTCATCCAGAATCACGCAATGTCTTCTTGATATATAGAAGTTCTACATTTGCATCTGTATATTTAGCATATTAATACTCTAACATTAATATAGATTAATATGTCACTTATATTTTGATGGATCTTTTTTAAATAACTTAAATATTTTATTCAGGGGGGGTATTAAAGTGTTATTTAAACATGTACATAGTGGGCTGGTTCAGAGGCGGCCCTAAACACAGGTGGGATAGGCAGACACCTAGGGCTTCACAGCTAAGAAGACTCTGCACATATGTTGAGGTCCCCTGTCATGACCATATCAACAGCCAATGCTCCTCCCTTCTACGTCCCAGCATACAATAAGTGGGAACCCATTGCAAACAAGCAGTTACATAGGTAAGGTGTGGTGACCGTAATGTTAGAGGTCAGTGTGATTGGATTGCGGAGAGGTGTAATAGAGAAAATACAAATCAGAATGAATACAACAACTCAGTTTTACCTCTTTATAAAAAATTTAGTTTACTTTTTGCTAATTTTTGTTTTAGTTAATTTTCAGCAGAAAACTTTAGTTTGTACAGTCTCAATAAATTGAAATTAACAATTGCTCACAGTTCACAGTAATTTACAATGCCTTCCCAAGGAAACTCCCCTCAGGTGACAATATACTAATACAATGCAGATAATATTCATATATCAGAGTTAACAGTTGAAATAATTTCTAGCAAAATTACTGTCACTCAAATGTTTTAAATGTCCTATACAACTCCTTCGTCTCTCTCTCTCTCTCTCTCTTTCTTTCTCTCCTCAAACTCCTTCAATTTCTTTCTTATAGTTTTCTATACGTTTTTCGTATCAACTCTCCCAACTCCAATGTTATCCTTCCGTTGCCGTCACAACTCCTTTTCCCAATTAACCTGGTCAGCACCCCTCAGCTCTTCACCAATGCCACTCCTTACCGTCACCGGCTCTTTCCTCCAACTCACTCCTGTCAACTTTGATCAACTCGGATAACACTCCCCTTCACTACCGATTCTCTCCTCCCTCTTACTCCCGTCACCTCCAATCACCTCCAATATCTCTCCGCACTGCTACTGGTTCTCTCCTCCGTCTCTCTCCTGTCACCTCTGATCACCGCCAATATCTCTCCGCACTGCCACTGGTTCTCTTCTCCGTTTTACTTCCATCACCTCCGATCACCTCCAATATCTCTCCGCACTGCCACTGGTTCTCTCCTCCCTCTTACTCGTGTCACCTCCGATCACCAACATTAACATTCTTTCTCCTCTTAATTCCTGCATCTCACTCAACTCCAACAGTTCACCACTTTCTCACCCAGAAGCTGTTATGTCCGTTCACTGTCCAGTGTCATCGTACTTTACACTACTCCATCTGACACTGGGTAACGGACATGGTGTTGTGAGGCTTGCATGCAGCTACTATTCAATGAAAAGGAGAAGGGTCCAGGAACACTACTTTCACCGAGTCTGTAACTTGGTTTCCTGATAAATAAAGGATCCAAATGGCGCAATACCCATGGTCAAGGATAAATATATCAGCCTCTGATAAAGCTCTACTCACCAATTTGGGGAGCTATCAGGTACCTTTCTGCATCGCTTAAACTGTAGTTCAGTCTGATCCATTGATTTCCAAAGATAGACTTTATTGAAGATCAATTAATACACCGTTAAATTCTATGCATTGATACTTATATCAAGGCTAAAGATCCTTTACCGTCCTCTAGGCAATGCAGACCACTCCAGGGAGAGATAGTATTGCTGGCAGACTCCATGTGTAATAACAAACGATATCTTATAGAGGCGCCAAGGGGATCACCAAGTGTAGCTCAACAGTCTCTACGCATTTCTGATCGCTTTTTCGCTCTTCACTTCTACTATTCAATTAAGCTTCCGTCACACAGTTTTTGTGCTTACATTAATGCCAGTGGAAGTTTGGAACTATTCTGCTATGGAATTAACAGAGCGTTGGCGACTATTACGCACCATGCGCCTTAGCAGTCATTGACCCCGCTCTGTGATTTTACGTGGCCTTCCAATTCATGGGTAAGTCGTTGTTGTTCTTAAACGCTTCCATTTTCTAATAATATCACTTACAGATGACCATGGAATATAAAGCGCGGGTGAAATTTCACGAACCGTCAATTACCACACTTGAAGTGACTGAGCTCTTCAGAACCACCCATTTTGAATCACAAATGTTTGCAAATGGAGACTGCATGGCTGGGTGCTTGATTTTATACACCTGTGGCAACAGGTCTGATTGAAACACCATAATTCAATACTGAACAGGTGTGGCCAAATACTTTTGTCCATATAGTGTATATCTAGTTTGACATAGTTTTATGGGGACACTTCCAATTTTTTTGTTTAGGGCTTCACAACACCTAGGGTCACATCTGGGCTGACTTAAGAATTTCTCACCACAGGGTGCTTGTAGACCTTGGGCCAGCCATATAGAGACAGTGGACCTGATTCACACTTAAGTAAGAATTTGGGAACGTTCCTAAATTTACACACGCAAAGATAAATAAGAATGATTCACAGATCTTAAAGAAAAATGCTAACCACACCCCTAGCATCTTATTAGTCTTATCTCTAGGTTTGTATATTTAGGAACGGCTTTGTTTCCCAATTATGAATCCTGCATATATTTAGGATCTTTAATATCCTCATGATTCACAGGTAAACAAAGAAACACATTTATCAATTAAGTTTAAAAGCAGATTGATTTTGTTAGGCTTTCTTTTTTTGTAAAACATTTTTTGACAATTATTAAAATCATAAATACATATTGAAGGATTAAGAAAGAACCATTCAGCTTTCAAAGCTGTTATAACATAAATATCAAAATAATAAATCTCTACATAAATTAGACCTAAACAAATTTGTATCTCAAGGTCTCACACAAACAATGCACACATGCTGCAAGTTAAATAAAAAAAATATAGGTTTAAAAAATGTTTACAGCAATCAATGAAATCATGCACAAACTGCAAATAAATGTAAATAATGATTACTTTTCAAATTTAAAGTCAAACACAAAATGGTGAAATAACATCAGTTTTAAAAGATAAGCCTTTAACTGTTTCAATCAAAGTGAGCACATGCATTTGTGGTAACCGAGTGATAGGATTACAAGGTTTTATTTTGGATTGCAGAGAGGTGAAGCACTGTAAGAAGACTCAGATTAAGTTTACACCAGCGTTTAGTAAAATAAATTTTACTTTTAATAAATATGTTTCAGAACGTTTCCGATTAGCAGAAACCTTATGCTGGTTTACACAATAAAAACAGTTTGTTACAAAACTCTGTGGTTCTTATTCATATACAGAATACCAACTTTAGCAAGTTATGAAGCTTTCTAAATAGAATAATAATACAATTTGTATCGATGACCAATTTCTGAAAACCTAACAACACATTAATGCTAATAACATTATAACAACTCCTCTCTCCGCCCACTATAGTCAGTCATTTACAATCGCTACGAATAACTTTGTATTTTCAAAACAGATTTCATACTGAATTTCAAGTATAAGAAAGAATAACATTTTTCATTGTAGAAATGTTACAAATGAAACACACTGTATTTATGGAGAACTTAAGTACAATAAATAGGTTTGCAGAAGGGATGACTGTGTCACGTTAGATTGTCCTCAATGCCTAATTCAGTCTCTATATGTTCACTTTACTGTTCTTTCCTCCACCCTGATATTAACCTTGATACCTTTACCACCAACACCTGTCTCCCAGCTGCTTCACCACCGATCTTTCCTCCATTCACACAGTTGATTTCTTCCAATTCCCCTCCGATCACTGTCACCACCATCTCCTTTATCACTTCAGTCGATGCTCTCACTGTCACCACCGTCTCCTTTATCACCTCAGCCGATGCTCTCACTGTCACCACCATCTCCTTAGTGGCGGAAGTACCGGAGGCAATGGAGTCCATTGTCTCTCTCCCAGCACTTCTGCCAGCTGTCTCCCCGCTCAGACTCAGACTGCAACCCCCACTGCAGAGCTGGCTGTGCAATGCACAGCTGCCCACAGCTCTCTTCACAAGACGTCACGCTGGCGTCATAAATCAGCAGAGCGCGCGCTGCGGAGGAGGGAGCTAGAAGCAAGAAGACGGCAAAGGTAAAAGAATATGGGGGGTAGTTGGGGAACGGGGATTTAACTACCATGGAGGGGGCACACAGGTAAAGAGGCAGCATAAATAAGACTGAATGGACACAATAAGGGGCAATAACGTTAGGTGGACCGTGGACACATAATGAGAGGCAATAAGGCTGGAAAGAGGGCAAAAATACTAATTGGATACACAGAAGGAGGCGGTATAAGGCTAACTTGACACCAAGAGGGGGCAATAAGACTGGTTGGACACAAAAGGAGGGGGCAATAAAGCTGACTGGAAAAAAATAATAGGGGTGGCACCGTGGCAATAAAGCTGTCTGGACACAGAAGGTGGGGCAATAAGCCTGGTTGGACAAACAGAAAAAGGGGCAAATAAGTGAGTAGACATAAATAAAGAGGGGGCGATAAGGCTAAATTGACACAGAAAGAGGGGGCAATAAGGCTGAATTGACACAGAACCGGGCGAAGCTAGGGTAGCCTTCAGCCGGCGTAAGGAAGGGGCCATACGCCCGCACAGGGGGAGTGCCAGGGGGGAGTCAGCGATGTAACGCTGAGCGTTAGCACGGTCAGCGCTACATTGTAGATCTGGATCAGGCCCACTGTCACCACCATCTCCTTTATCACCTCAGCCGATCCTCTCACTGTCACCACCGTCTCCTTTAACACCTCAGCCGATTCCCCCCTCTAATGCTCCGCCACTCACTGTCACCACCGTCTCCTTTATCACCTCAATCGATACTCTCACTGTCACCACCGTCTCCTTAATCAACTCAGCTGATCCTCTCACTGTCACCACCGTCTCCTTTATCACACGCTTGGCACTTTATCTCAGCACACCACTCCAGATCTCTCTGACTGCACTTTCGACAACCTTTTTCCTCCGATCATCCCGCTATCACCCATGCTTCTTCACTTCACTTCACTTGACTACCACCACTACTTTTCTTTACCTCACACTAACTGCCCACACCAACGACTTTCTTTTTGAAGTCCCACGCGCTACACAGCGTGCCTCTGTTTACTGACTGTTGCCTAACAACAGCCCTTGCACATCAGCTGCCGGTATTCCTGGCAACAGTCCTTGTGCACTCTATAACTTGCAACCCCCAATCCAGCAACTTCAGGGGTACCACACATTCATTATAGTCACACAGCAGCTGTGTGCTGAACAAACAGAAAAGCATGAGGCTTTGGCTCTCTGTTAGCCATGTGGATGTAAACTTAAGAATGGTAGGGGGCATTCTTATCTTTTCCCATGCGTATGTTACTCTGAGTAAGCCCTTCTTAACTGTGAATCATTCTTAAGATTCAAAGCGCTGGATAATTTAAACATGCAATAAAAAAAATATATATATAAATAATTATGTCCATAAACTAAGCGGCATACAGGTGAAAAGTAAGTCCATAAAGTTATTTCCCAAAAAAGTCTTCACTGCTGTATATTCTGCACAATCTCTCATCCAAATGGTATCATATAGGATAAAAGAAGGAAGGGGTCAGTAAATCAAATAAAAATCAGATGAAAGATGATCAAGTCTAAAATCAAGTCTAAAATCAATGGTTTACTAGACAACAAAATCTTAAAAACAGTGACATACAGAGTACATGAAACAATAATCAAACTGAGGGATAAACAAATCCCCTACTGATGTCATCAAACGTTCAGGGAGGCTGCGATTAATGTACATCCAGGCAGCAAATGAAAAGTCCCAGGGCATCGGATACACATCGGCGAGGAAAGGTACACAACAGCTGCTTCACGGTCCGGAACCTAAACGCTTTTTGGGCATCGCCCTTTCTCAATAGTGATCACTATTGAGAAAGGGCAACGCCTGAAACGCGTTTAGATTCCGGACCGTGAAGCAGCTGTTGTGTACCTTTCCCCACTGACATGTATCCAATGTTCTTACTGTTACGACACTCCAGGTTTCATCAGGAAGAGAACCGTAGTGGTCATGGAGAGATCAGTGAATTGGTGTGGTACTTTGGGATTACCTCGGTGAGTACCGGGGTGACCACAGGAGAACGAGTCAACTGCCGGGGTACGTGAACTTTATTATCGGGAGGTTTTCACCAGAGCCCCTGATGGTGGGGATGGATTTGGCTGCGGCCCAATAACATGGTCGTACCCCGTTGAACCGGACCCATGGAAAAGAGAAATAAGACACCAGAGGTGAGTACCCAAACCAGGGGAGAGATCGATTCAAGAAAAGAGGGAGCAGGGCAGGTCGGTAGGAACTGATCTGTGACGGACGACAATTAACACTGAACAAGGTACAGTGGACGGAAGATGGTTCACAGGACAGGACAAGATGGACAAGGGCATGCACATGCACAGACATGCAGCGGGACCCCACGAAGGGGTAACATAGACATCCACTCCAGGGAAAAGGGCAGGCAAATGGAAGAGGATAAATATACAAAGGAGGGAGAAAAAGGGACTGGATACACTAGATAAACCAGGTAGGAACAAGGGGCCTGATCCAGAGCTTCGGCCACCGTCGCTAGTACGGCGGCCGTAGCCGTAATGCGCATGCGCCGGGCAAATGTTGCCCGGTGTCACTATAGAAATCGTAGATCGGGCGTCCATAGTAGCGCCGTAGGGACGTCCTCCAGCGTCCCTACGCTCACGTTAGTGCTGGTGGGCGGGGGGAGGTAAGTAAATGAGGGTGGGGGGGCGTGCTAAGCGGCCATACGCTCCTGTGAGAGCGTATGGCCCCTTCCTTACGCCGGCTGAAGTTAGGGTAGCCTTCAGCCGGCATAAGGAAGGGGCCATACGCCTGCACAGGGGGAGTGCCAGGGGGAGTCAGCGATGTAACGCTGAGCGTTAGTACGCTCAGCGCTACATCGTACCTCTGGATCAGGCCCAAGGTCAGGATAAAGGGCACTCAATGGTCAGATCACTAGGCAAAAGCACTAGGCACACGATATAGCAGACTATAGCACTGTGGAACAGAACAGAAGCTAGGCACCAAGTGCTGGGAGAAGAGTTTTAAAGACCGTGTGTACGCAATCTATGTTGCAAGAAGTAACGTAGATTACGTTCCAAAATTACTGCGCATGCGCAGTAGCACTTTTCGCAGAATTCCGGCCTCAATTGCATCGCGACCGGAGCTCTGAATCCGGCCCAAAGTGTGCCATCTTGCTGAACCTGTCAACCACCACCCATATGGTTGTAAAACCCCGGGAATTGGGAAGATCCGTGATAAAATCCATGGACAGGTGAGTCCATGGACGGGTAGGAACTGGAAGAGGAAGTAGAGGACCACAAGGGCGAGAATGCGGGGTCTTGTTTTTGGCACAGAGAATACACGAATTGATGAATTCCTTAGTATCCTGGATCATGGATGGCCACCATACCGATCTAGACAGAGCTTTCAGAGTCTTCTGGATGCCCAGGTGCCCCGCCATCCTACATGAATGGTTCTCCTGAAGAACTTGCCTCCTCAAATTGCTGGGAACAAATAACCAATCAGACGGTGTCTGGTCCGTAGCCTGGTCCTGGACCTCCAGAATTCTGGACTGAAGATTTTGGGTCACTCCGGCAATGATGGTGGTAGGAGGAATCACAGGTAAGGGACGGTGGGAGGGTCCATGTTGAGGCAGAAACGTGCGGGATAGTGCATCCGCTCGATGGTTCAGGGAGCCAGGCCTGTAAGTTATAATGAAATTAAAACGGGTAAAGAACAAGGCCCAGCGGGCCTGACGGGGGTTCAGTCGTTTGGCAGATTGTATATAAGACAAGTTCTTGTGATCCGTGAGGACTGTGATGACATGAGTCGACCGCTCCAGCCAGTGCCTCCATTCTTCAAAGGCCATCTTGATAGCCAACAGCTCTCGATTCCCAATATCATAATTCTTTTCCGCAACAGAAAATTGTTTAGAAAAGTAGGCACTTGGATGACACTTGGAATCCTGTTGAGACAGCACAGCCCCTGCCCCTACATCAGATGCATTTACCTCAATAATGAACGGTAATTCAAGGTTAGGATGTCTAAGAATGGGTGCAGTGATGAAGGCTTGTTTGAGATTTTCAAAAGCTTTTATAGCATCCTCGGACCATTTGGATGGGTCAGCCTTTTTCCTGGTTAACACAAAGATAGGGGCCATCAAAATGGAAAAAGCCTTGATGAACCCACGGTAATAGTTGGAAAACCCCATGAACCGCTGAATGGCTTTCAGATCAGTGGGCTGCTTCCATTCAAGAATTGCCTTGACCTTTTCCGGATCCATGGTGCAACCCGCTGGGGAAATTATGTATCCCAAGAAGCTCACTTCGGAGACTTCAAACTCACATTTCTCCAGTTTGGCATACAACCTGAATTCTTGAAGACCGGACAAAACTTGTTTCACATGAATCCGGTAATCCTCAAGGGAGGGAGAGAAGATCAGGATGTCGTCAAAATAGACCACTGCGAACTTCCTAAGGAAATCTCTAAAAACATCGTTGATGAAATCCTGGAATACAGCTGGAGCGTTGCATAGCCCGAAAGGCATAACCAGGTATTCGTACTGGCCTGAGTGGGTGTTGAAGGCAGTCTTCCATTCATCTCCCTCCCTGATCCGTACCAGGTTGTATGCCCCATGAAGATCGATCTTGGAGTAAATAACTGCCTCTTTGACCTGATTGAAGAGATCCAGGACCAATGGCAGAGGATACATATTTTTCACCGTAATGCGGTTTAATGCCCGATAATCAATGCAAGGTCGGAGGGACCCATTCTTCTTGCCTACAAAAAAGAAACCTGCACCAAACGGTGACCTTGAGGGGCGAATGAACCCCCTCTCAAGATTCTCTTTAATATAGGTGTCCATGGCAGTTGCTTCTGGTCGGGAGAGTGAAAACAGTCTTCCCTTAGGCAGTTTAGCCTCAGGTATGAGTTCAATGGCACATTCGTAGTGACAGTGAGGAGGTAGGGTCTCAGCCGCTTGCTTAGAGAAGACATCTGCAAATTCCATGTACTGTGGGGGAAGACTCTTAATAGAAATATTCCCAACTCGCACTGGGTAGGAAAGGCATGAATCTTCACAGGTTTCACTCCACCGTATAATCTCTCCCTGAGACCAATCAATAACAGGATTGTGAAGTTGGAGCCACGGATGACCCAGGACCAACCGGACAGATGCACAGTTGGTAACCAGGAACTCAATGGATTCAGAATGGCACATTCCAATGGACATTTGGATGGGTTCCGTCTTCTGAAGGATAAGTCCCTTGGATAGCGGCTGACCATCCAGACCAACTGCAGAGACGGGTACATCAAGATTTCAGACTCGAATCTTCAGTGTCTTAACAATTTCGATGTCCAGAAAATTCCCAGCAGCGCTACTATCAATAAACGCGGATAGTTGTTCCTCGTGAACCCTCAGGATCAGTCTGGGACCAGGAGCGAATTTCTTGAGGAGACTAGATAACTACACAACCGGAGCTCCTCGCAAGCCGGCTGGGTTACTCGTTTCCCGACTGTATGGGTTGTTTTTTCGGACAGGATTCTGCCCTATGGCCCTTTCCTCCGCAGTAAAGGCATAGTCCCAAGTTGCGTCTATGGGCCTTTTCCTCCTTAGAGAGGCAATAGGAACCGATCTTCATGGGTTCTTCTGCCGTGTGGAAGTCTGGTGGAAGGGAGACTGTGGAGAAACTAGCAGCCGCATCCTTCTCCAAATGTTGCTCCTTCAATCGACGATCAATCTTGATGGCCAGACGCATGAGATCTTCCAGGTTGCCGGCAGCAGGAAACTGAACAATGGCATCTTTTACCTGGTCGGACAGGCCGATACGAAACTGACTACGCAAGGCCGGATCATTCCATCCACAATCATTGGCCCAGCGGCGGAACTTTGAGCAGTATTCTTCTGCAGTCCTTCTTCCCTGACGCAGGGATCAAAGCTTTCCATAGGCAGTGGCTGCCCGATCTGGGTCCTCATAGAGTAGGCCCAACGCTGCAAAGAATGTATCTACAGTCTGAAGCGCAGGGTCTTCCGGGTGCAGACTGAAAGCCCAGGCTTGGGGGATCTCCCTGGAGAAGCGTGAACACCAGACCGACTCTTTGACTCTCTGATCCCGAAGTGTTAGGTCGGATCCGGAAATACAGACGGCAATTTTCTTGGAAGAGGTGAAACTGTCTACGGTCTCCAGAAAATCTGTCCGGAAGATTGACTTTGATGTTTGTGGATGCTGCAGGTTGTAAAGGGACAGGGGCTGGAGCTTGAGGGGCACTGACTGAGGCTCGCATGGCCGAGATGACTTCCTCTTGGTCGTTGACTTTATGTGTCAGGGATTGAACCATCTGTCCCAGGTTGGATACTTGAGTAATCAGGGCATTGATGGCTTCGGCCATGGAGGGTCCGTCGGGGTCTGCATAATTTGGCTGATTATAATGTTACGACACTCCAGGTTTATCAGGATGAGAACCGGAGGGGTCGTTGAGAGATCAGTGAATTGGTGTGGTACCTCAGGATTATCTTGGTGAGTACCGGGGTGACCACAGGAGAAAGAGGTAGCGTGACCAAGTCGACTGCCGGGGTACGTGAACTTTATTATCGGGAGTTTTTCACCAGAGCCCCTGATGGTGAGGATGGATTTGGCTGCGGCCCAATAACCTGGTTGTACCCCGTTGAACCAGTCCCGTGGAGAAGAGAAATAAGACACCAGAGGTGAGTACCCAAACCAGGGGAGAGATGGATTCAAGAATAGAGGGAGCAGGGCAGCTCGGAAGGAACTGATCTGCGACGGACGACAATTAACATTGAACAAGGTACGGTGGACGGAAATGGTTCACAGGACAGGAAAAGACGGACAAGGGCACGCACACGCACAGACATGCAGCGGGACCCCACGAAGGGGTAACATAGACATACACTCCAGGGAAAAGGGCAGGCAAATGGAAGAGCATAAATACACAAAGGAGGGAGAAAAAGGGACTGGACACACTAGATAAACCAGGCAGGAATAAGGTCAGGATAAAGGGCACTCGACGGTCAGATCACTAGGCAAAAGCACTAGGCACACAATATAGCAGACTACAGCACTGTGGAACAGAAGCCATAATCGGCGCCAAGTGCTGGGTGAAGAGGATTCAAATAGAGGCTGCTGGTCACTGATTGGCCAGCAGCCAGAACGGGGAAGGACAGAAAGCAAAGAGACAGAGCGCTGGCGGCATGTGCGGGTGCACTACAACAGGAGGAAGGCAGCAATGGGATCCAAAGGTAAGTGCAGCTTGCGCCGCTCTAGCAGCGGCACGTAACACTTATTTAGTTGTGAATCAGGTCCATTATTTTTATTTCTGCAAAATTAAATTGTTTTCATTAGTGTTTGCAAGGGATTTAAGCAAAGAAACAAGAGGAACATTATACTCTAATACCATTAAAAATACAAATGTTTGTTTAACCAAAATGAAAAATAACATGCCAATATAATAAAGAGGTTTTTACCAACTATCCTATTTAATTAAAAGCGATGTCATCTAAACACAATGAAATAAGGAATTTTTATGTTTTTTTTTTATCAAAAAGATACTAAGCAAAGGCTCTATTAATGTATTATTAATGTAACTATTTCTTGTTTGTATAAATTTCTAAATCTATTCATAATTAGTAAAAAAAAAAAAATGTATATAGTGTATAGTGCTTTTTTCTTTTTAGCGCTTCAGTTTTTATAAAAATAAATATTCTCCTGGACTCTAGCAAGTGCTTGATTAATTATACTTAATTGCCTCATATTCAAAGTATGTTAGAGCTGTCCAGAGACCCACACAAACCTTAAACTGGCCCTGTATGCTATTTAAAACATCTTTATTGACCTAAAGTATAGTATAAAATTTATGGTTGCTTTTTTCTATTGTCTATGCCCAAGAATATATCAAATCATGGGATGACAATATAGACCAATTCATTAATACAAATTAAATAAAACAAACAGCTGCTGTCAAGAAAAAACACCAGTCTTTTCTCAGCCAAAGAAGTATTTAAATAAAGACAGCGCTTATAACGTAATCTGTAGTGGATTACACATAAAGGTGGCGTTAATGAACAAAAAACTGGCAATGGTATTAAAATTACAACTTTATTACTGACATAAAACAATTCTGCATAAAATAGGGCTCAACCGTGTATGTCAATTGGTTAATAATCACAAAACTGCATAATCACCGCTCCAAATTAGTTAACGTGTATGATTTAGTCTTACTTAAACCTTTGCTGATGTTAAGACCCAGTGATGTTCAATGTCCACAGCTGATTCAAAGGGCCGTATCCAGAACTACGGCCGTCTTCCATGGGCGGCCGTAATTCACTGAACAGTAGCTACTGCGCATGCGCAGTAGCTATTGTACGTAATCTGCGTATCGTTTCGATACGTAGATTGTGTATGTTCACTGTTCAGTGAATTACGGCCGCCCATGGAAGACGGCCGTAGTTCTGGATACGGCCCAAAGTGAGTATTTTTATTATTTATTTATCATTTGGTAGTACTCACACATTCCTGGTGTCTGCGATGGTAATGGAGCCCGTAGTTGCGGGAGATGTACTCCCTCCAGTACCCGCTTCCAGGAGTAGGTAATGTAAGTTGGATGATTCAGACACTGACAGCTTGTAAAAAGAGCACGTCCAGTTGGGAGCTCACAATTACGTGAAAGCAGCTTCGCTTAGGAGAAGGATGGGAGGAAAGCTCGTAGGTGTGTAGCGTAAATGTTGATTGCTACACCCTGCATAGGAGGTAGGATGACACTGACAGTCTCTCCATGGGTGGCCAACCCTGGGTTTCACGTACCTCCGATAGCTTCCACAGATGGTATATTTCCCAAAGCGTCTCCTGTTGATTTTCTATATAAAAAGGTTCACAGTTTGAGTCCTCAATCTTTAAAAATCCGTTTACGCGTTTCGTCCAGAGCTTAGGACTTTTTCAAAGCAATTAAACACCTCTACATTTCTTGCCTTTAAATCCTGAATCCACAAGTGTTCCACTTATCCTCATCAAGGATTTAAAGGGATCAGTTTAAAAGTGCATGTCAGTACTTGATAATCATTTTACACATTTGTACATGTTACACTGTTACATTGACAGTATGTATGTTAGTTAAATTATTCAATATATCTTCCACCACTATACATAAAAATATAAACCTAAACTAAATATAAAAAATCAGGAATAATCAATAGCAATATATTTTATACCGCCATTAAAGTTCTCACAGTATTGGTAATTTGCTTCCATATATAGAGGGAAATTCCACTTTTTTTCTAATTTATCTTTCGACACCATAACAGATAAAATCTATACTATAATTATATAAACAAAAAAAATAAAAAATACATATAAACAACAAAAAAACAAAACACAAAATTAAATTCATTAAGGATTTGAACCCATGTTAAGTTCTTCCCAAGGTGGAAAACATAACACTACTCCATACGGTATTTTGTTTCTAATCATATGCTTCCAGGAGTATAACTTACTCTCCACTCAATCTATTGTAGAGATATTAATCCACAATTATTATGTGTTGTTTTTACCGTTGTTCTCTTTATAACTATACATTTTTTAACAATTTATCATAATAGACAATCTGATCCAATATTTACTATACTATGTTAGTTTCCTTATTTTAAACATTTGAATATATTTACTTATAACACAATCCTATAGATTCTCAATTTATTCCAATTATAGTCACACTAAAAAGAGAAATACCGTATATATGTTCTTGTTAATATATTTTGTTTAAAAATGTGTGGGAAATCCAAGTATAAAGACATGGTAGAGTTATAGATTTATAGAGTTAATTTTTGAATAATATAGTTCTAAATATATTTTCTCCATCCGATGTGGATACTCCAGGATAGAACAAAAGTAAGTATCTTATCCAATATATATCTATACATATATTCGTATCAGAAAAATAGATTATGCAGGGTAATGTGACCATGAAAGGCAAAAAATACATCCTTCCTTTTCAAACTTTTTCATCCCTCCATGTATAGTTATAACTTTTTTCAGGGGTTCAAGTAGAGTCAAATTAGAAACCTGTGTCATTAAATTCAATATACTCGATCAAACCCTCCGGTGTTAAGGTTTGCAGGGAGAAGATCCAGTAGGCTTCTCTCCTGCAAAGCCTACTGAATCTATCTTCGTCTCTCTCCGTGGGCTTTATTTCCTCTATACCACATATTTTTAGGCATTCGGGGTTACCATGATGATGACTTGAGAAGTGTCATTAGACACTATGGGCCTGATCCAGAGCTACGAAATTTCGCACGGCGGGCGAATGCGTACGTTCGACCGTGCGAATAAACATGCACGCCCCTAACACTCCCATAGTAAAGTACCTGCTTACGGCGGCTATACCCTACACTGGGTACTACCGTCGGCCGTACGAATTTTCGCACATTATACGCAAAGCGTACGGGCTTAGCACGCCCATACTGTACAATTTAAATGGCTATCCCCGCCTCCCTGTAGTAAAATGAGCGCCTAGGCGACCGTCGTACTGAACGCACGCCCCTCGAGCGAAAAATTCGCACACCATACGACCACTATACGCTCATGTCGTCCAGCCGACCGGAAGCTGTCATACTGGGCATGCGCAGTGTGAATTTTCGTACGAAAATACGCAAAAAACGGCCGTACGCTCGCACGAAATCGGCCAATTTCGTAGCTCTGGATCAGGCCCAATGTGTCATTACTTTTTTCACAATGTTTCTTTTGTGTTCCCTATATCTATCCTTGATTTTTCTTGTCGTCCTCCCCACATATTGCAGTGGGCAGGAGCATAATGGAGGACATATATAATGTAAGTAGATTCACATGTTATATTACTCTTTATTTAGAAAGTTTCACTAACGAATTCAACCTCTTTACCCCATGTGCTATATTTTTACAGGTTAGGCAAACTTTCTTCCCACACCTGTAACAACCCCTCTTAGCTAGATTCCCCGTAGACATTTCACTCCGATTTTCCTCTGAATTTGGGCCTCTAACTTTACTCGGGGCTAGGAGACTTTTTACATTTTTATTTTTCTAAAAAAATAAATTTGGTTTATCACCAATTAAGGGGCATAAGACATTGTCCTGTTTTACGATTTATGATTAAATCCATATCCCTACTACAGTTCCTATGAAGTCTAGTTAGTTGGCTGTAGGGGATGTGATCTATCCACGGCCTGTAGTGTCCACTTCTATAATGTCGATAACTACAGGCGTCTGTGGGTTTACAAAAATTAGTGGATATTATATTATTGTCCTCCACCAGGAGAGTTATTTCCAGAAAATGTACCCATAAGTGTGTGTGAAAACCAAATTAAATGTGTTATTATTTAAACTATTAACGAAATCTAAAGCCGACACCTTGTGACCTCTCCATATTACCAGCAGATCATCGATGAAGCGTTTATAGAGCACCAGATCCGCCCGATGGGGACTCCCCCAAACATGATGTTCTTCAAAATACCCCATGTACAAATTGGCGAAGCTCGGGGTGAATCTGGTGCCCATCGCAGTGCCAAGGATCTGCAGGTAATATAAAGGGTCAAACAAAAAATAATTGTGCGTCAAAATAAACCATATCCCATCCAAAATAAATACCTTTTCTAATTCTGATATTTCTGAATCCTTATCCAAATAATAACGTATTGCCTCTAGACCCTTATCGTGAGGTATATTAGAATATAACACTTGAACATCTAATGTTAAAAATGAATAGTTAGATTCCCATTTAATCTAATTAATATTATTCAAAAGGTGTGTTGTATCTTTTAAGTTTCTTTATGGTTGGAATCAATATATGCAGATAGATTTGCAGACAGTGATTGAATACCCGAAATTATAGGCCAACCCGGTGGTGATGTGATAGATTTGTGAACTTTTGGTAAATTATAAAAAATAGGTGTGATAGGGTGCTCATCATATAAAAAGTGAAAAATGTATCTGGATATAACTCTCCCTTCTAGTCCCCCAGATAGATACACACGTATCTCATCTTGGAAACCCTTGGTGGGATCCCCATGCAATGGGACATAGGGCCTGATCCAGAATAACTTTTGAGCCAATCTGCGCATGCGTGGATCGGGCGTCCGTAGCAGTGCCGTAGGGACGTTAGGGTAGCCTTCAGCCAGCGTAAGGAAGGGGCCATACGCCCACACAGGGGGAGTGTCAGGGTAAGTAAACACCGATACGCTGTGCTTTATCGGCGTAGGTCTAGATCAGGTCCATAGACTCTAATGTCCTCTAACTGTCTCAGAGCCTCCCCTTTATAATATTCCCAATCCATTAATACAACACTACTCCCTTTATCGGCATCGCTAAAAACTCTGGTTTTGTCCTTCATTAAATCCCTGAGGGCTTTACTTTCCCATTTGGATAAATTATCTGTTTTCTGGGAGATTTGTTTATCCCCAATAATGCAGATTTTTTTTTTAAATCATGGAGGTATAAAATATATTGTTATTGATTATTCCTGATTTTTTATATTTAGTTTAGGTTTATATTTTTATGTATAGTGGTGGAAGATATATTGAATAATTTAACTAACATACATACTGTCAATGTAACAGTGTAACATGTACAAATGTGTAAAATGATTATCAAGTACTGACATGCACTTTTAAACTGATCCCTTTAAATCCTTGATGAGGATAAGTGGAACACTTGTGGATTCAGGATTTAAAGGCAAGAAATGTAGAGGTGTTTAATTGCTTTGAAAAAGTCCTAAGCTCTGGACGAAACGCGTAAACGGATTTTTAAAGATTGAGGACTCAAACTGTGAACCTTTTTATATAGAAAATCAACAGGAGACGCTTTGGGAAATATACCATCTGTGGAAGCTATCGGAGGTACGTGAAACCCAGGGTTGGCCACCCATGGAGAGACTGTCAGTGTCATCCTACCTCCTATGCAGGGTGTAGCAATCAACATTCACGCTACACACCTACAAGCTTTCCTCCCATCCTTGTCCTAAGTGGAGCTACTTTCACGTAATTGTGAGCTCCCAACTGGATGTGCTCTTTCTACAAGCCGACAGTGTCTGAATCATTCAACTCACATTACCTACTCCTGGAAGCGGGTACCGGAGGGAATACATCTCCCGCAATTGCGGGCTCCGTTACCATCGCAGACAGCAGGAAAGTATGAGTACTACCAAATGATAAATAAATTATAAAAATACTCACTTTGGATCAGCCACAGCCCAATTGGGCAGCTAATATTTGCGGAACTTTATAAATTCTGTGAAAATTGAGCATTTATAATTCATATTTCACTTGGTCTCACTTGAGTAAGACTAAATCATACACTTTAACTGATTTGGAGCGGTGATTATGCAGTTTTGTAATAATTAACCAATTAAAATACACGGTTGAGCCCTATTTTACTCAGAATTTTTTTTATATCAGTAATAAAGTCATCTTTATTGACCTTGCAACTTCCACAATACCCATATCAAGAATTTTGAAGTCACAAAGCTTTTTAACTTGAAAGACCATATTACAGCCTTTTATATATACACCAGGGGCTAGATTTACTAAGCTGCGAGAAAGGAAAAGTGGATATGTTGTACATAGCAACCAATCAGATTCTAGTTCTCACTTTCCTATTACATACCAGAGAATGTCAGTTAGAATGCTATGGGCAACATTTCCACGCGGCTTAGTAAATCTGTGTCGAGGGGTTCTCAACCAGTGTCACTTGTACATATCTGGTGGTGTGTGGGGTGCCGGTGTAAGGTTGTAAACAGGTAGCAGCTTTACTTTTATTTTAATCAAGTCAGATACCAGATGGTAGTTGGTATATTTAATAAAAATATATTGGTGGCTGAATGGCATATGTGGAAAATGTAGCATAAAATCATCGCAAAACTATGTAAAAAAAAAAAATGCCTGCTCAGGATTGTTGCTAGTATTGTAAGTATATTGTTACCTTACAACATATTTCAGGAACATTAAAATCAAGATAATCCTGAATACTTGAATGCTGACTAGTGCTACTCTGCTACCCCACCAATGTTAGATATTGCATTTGATGCCAACTTCAATCAGCTGTGTAATATTTTAGGTCCATTAATACTTGATATTGTATTGTTTATATTGTACATAGACCAATGAGACACATATTTCCTTATTGATCTAAAAATTAACAGAACTACACAATCTTGTAAAGTTACACAATCATAGGTAGTTTTGATTTTTTATTTATCATTTATTAACAGTTTTTTTTATAAAGTGCATAATATTATGTACTACTTAAAAATTGTAAATAATTTTGAAGAGCTATTTTCTTTAAACACCTCGGCTTGCACTGGAAACCATGTTCTTTTTTATGGAATAAGGATCATCATTGCAGAAGATCACAGACTGTCACAACAATTGGACATTTTGCGTATTTTAAGGATCTACAAATCATGAGCCATTGACTTTTCTTCTTTTGATTTGAACTTTATAATTATTTATGTATTTATTTGTATTTAAGGGACACTCTGTACACATATGGCTAGATTTACTAAGCTGAGGGAAAGGAAAAGTGGAGATGTTGCCTATGGCAACCAATCAGATTCTAGCTCTCACTTTCCTATTATATACTAGTGAATGTCAGCTAGAATCTGATTGGTTGCTATGGACAACATCTCCACTTTTCCATTCCTGCAGCTTAGTAAATCTGGCCCTTAGAGTCCATTCTATTATAACTTTTATAAACTTTAATTGAGGAAAATGATCAGCCAGAGACGCCATCAGAATATCTATGATCGGTTGCTCCCTTGTCTAAATGCCAAGATTTGGATATCATATTATCATTTTATTGAATTATGAAATTATATGTTCTTTAAAAAAAAAAAAATCTTACTGAAATAGATATATCAAGATGGATTGTTAGAATAAAGTACTAGGAGTCCAGAGTTTCCAGCATTTCAATATTAATGGCCAGGGGCGTATCTACCCCTTGGCCAGGATGGCCCCCGCCAGGGGTGCCAGCCAAGGGGGGGCGGAGCCTGGCGATGTCACCCGTGGCTAAGAGATAGTACAGCGCTGGTCTAGAGTCAGTGTGACTCCTGTCATAACAGGCTGGCAAATGAGTAAGTTGCACTTATTTATTTTAAATTGTGCCCAATTTTGTTATAGAAAAAGCAGCTAGTATAAATTATTCATTATAAAATGCATGAATTATAACAATACAGAGTTGTGTTACTGGGACAGTGCTAATAAATACAGAGATGGCAGCATTCAATAATCTTCAGTATGAAATGAGAGTGGTATACACAGAAATTGTGCTTGTATATACATAGCATTAATCAATACAAAGGTGACAGATGCTTATAATTCCCAGTGGAAATCAGTATTTGATATATATGAGATTTAGCCAGTTCAAAGTTTTGAGTCCATTATAAGAAACTGAAAGCCTGTAATAGGAGTAATGTATGCGCTTATAATAATTTGCACAATATTCCTTAAATCACACTGTATGATAAGGTCCGTTACTCACACTCCTTTTCTTCTTTATCTGGGTAACATGGGACACCGGGAACTCTAATGGAGTGCCGTCCATTCCGGCCTTGATCTCTGGGATAATGTTTTGTCAACTCACAGTGGTGCTCTGGTAATATTCACCAGAAATGAACAGAGAACTTAGAACATTTAATGGACTCATAACTTTGAACTGGCTAAATCTCATATTATCATTATTACTGATTTTTTATTGGGAATTTTCAGTATCTGTCACATTTGTATGCATTAATGCTATGTATATACAAACACAATTTCTGTGTATACCACCCACATTTCACACTGAAGATTATTGAATACTGCCATCCCTGCATTTATTAGAGCTATCTATCTTACACATATTTTTATATTGGTTTTATCAAATTTTATAAGATTTAGAATTATTATTAATAACCTCCATACATCCTCCTCCTTGACTAGTAAAATGCTGATTGTTATTTGGTTATTAAAAACTAACAACCCACAATTTTTACCTTATCACTCTGGTTGTGGAAAAGCAGGAGAAGGTCTCTGGTCTCTGCAGCTGGCAGCTGGGGAGGTCACTTGACACACTGTGAGAGAGAGCGTTTCTCTTACAGTGTGAATGAGTCATCACTAGAGCTGGAGACTCTCTGTCTCTGTGATGACTCATAGGTTTCACTGACAGCCTCTCAGGGGGCCTGATCCAGAGCTACGACTGCAAGCGAGCGTACGCTCATCGTAAGCGAAAATTCGAGAAAAAATTTGCTACGCGCATGCCCAGTATGACAGCTTCTGGTCGCCTGGGCGTCATGAGCGAATAGTGGTCGTATTGTGAGCGAATTTTTCGCTCGAGGGGCGTGCGTTCAGTACGATGGTCGCCTGCGCGCCCGTTTTACTACAGGGAGGCGGGGATAGCCATTTAAATTGTACAGGATGGGCGTGCTTAGCACGTA
>WWET01002495.1:111410-126294 GCA_011038615.1 Limnodynastes dumerilii
CAAAAACACACCCACACTGTGAGATTTAAATGCTCCCACTCTCTCACCTTATATATATATATATATATATATATATATATATATATATATATGTGAGCAGAAGGGATGCGCAGCCCTGATGGATGGATCTCATGGCATACAGAACAATATTCTATTTGCCTAGATTTCCATACTGTAACATCTGGTGCATGCATGCTCGCTGCCAGAAAATCAGCTGAATTCCATGTGCTCAATTTGACTAACAGATGGTGGTGAGGATCCAGTCCCATGTCCAGTGCTAAGAACTTTATTCCAACATAAAATACTCCTAGTGCAACTGCTATTTTACCATATTGTAAAAACATACTGGTAGATCCACTGTCTTTTAATAAAATTACCCATAGTGCATTTGTCCATGTTGTTACATGCCACCACTCTGCCAGTGACAGCATGTAGCAATTACATTTTCGGCATCGCACTCTTCTGATATATGCCATCATGGGCAGAAAGACAACAACGTGGGAAGCCACGTTTTCCCTCTTCAGGCACCTGCCGCCTGAAGGCTTTCCATTCATTCAGGGTGTGAGAGCTGCTGTGCTTGTGGGGTGCCTTTTGGTTCATGGTAACTACCACCAAGGGATGTGACCTGCTAGGTGTCAGTAGCCCAGCCTAACCCAACCATCAGGGGCTCCAGTGAAGACGACTTGTAAGTGACATATATTAGAAGGTAGAAAATAAAGACAGTGATTATGAATTAAAGTTATGATTATCAAATAAGCTGTAAATAATAATATATGAGAGGAATGAGCCATAAACCTTTAAATATAAATTATTACTATTTTGGCAGGACTGGCGTTAAGCCTTCTAAATGTGGGTGTAACTTTCTTCTCCTCATGCCTCAGATGTTGTTTAAGGTGAGGTGCAGTACAGTTGATACTAGGGAAGGTGCTGGGACTATAGGAACATTGGCAACAATTACAGTGCAGCGGGAGATGATTAGTGTAAGAACAAGTTTTTGCAGTGTCTTGTATGGGATATTTGTGTATTACAGATGTATGCATAGGTGTCGGAACGAGGGAAGAAGAAGCGAGGGAGTATCTCTCTCCACCCCTCCTCCTCCACAAAATATAAAGGGGGCGCCCTCCAGTGGTGTCACAGCGGGGGTTTTGGCAGAGGATTGCACGGAGATTAGGGCGCCCACTTCTGTGCAAACCTTTGTGAGTGTCAAAGATCTGCAGCAGCAGCTCCCTCCCATCTGAATGATACTGGTGTGACCCAAAAGTCACGTCAGCATCAATGAGCAGAGAGCGTGCCGTGGAGGAGAGTAGAAGAGATTTAACATGGTGTTACGTTGTGGACATTTTCTTGTCCTGCCCCTAGGGGCTGCTGTTGAACTCACTGTTCAGCTTGGACATCCTCCTAACCTGTCCCTAGGGGCTGCTGTTTAGACTTAGTCACCATGATTAATTTACAGCACCTGAGCATTTAGGATATAAGGACGCTTCTAGCTAACTCAGGTGCTGTACATTCTGCTTGTCAGCCCCTTGTTCATTTGAAGTCCTGCTTATTCTGCCTTGCATGCTTGTGATCCAGCTTCCCTTGCTTTGTTTGTTGGTTACTCCTTGTTTTGGTATTTATTGATATTCATTCTTATGTTTGTAGCCTGTAGGTTTTGTATTGTTCCTGGTTTTGTCATTGTTATTGTAGCTCCCAGTTCACATTCTCTTTTTACCTGTATTCTGTTTGCACTTATAAATACTTTTGGTTTATTTACCCTTGCCTGGTTATTAGTGCTTCGTATCACCTGGGGCTGCCTTCCAGGGATCGTGACCTGCTGGGTGTCCTGCTGCACAAGCCTGTCCCCACCATCAGGAGCTCTAGTGAAGACCAAGCCCCAGTTAGATTCCACACCCTGGGAGCAGTTTCCATGGTCAAGGTAAGTTTGCAAGAAGAGGGAGGACATGCCAAGGTGATGGGGGAGGAACCAATGGGAAAGAGAGGGGGCTCCAAAACAGAGCTAAGTTCTTGTCCGCCCCCAACATAAAAATTTGTGACACCCCTAGATGTTTGTAAAAGGATTTAGAAACAGATTTATGTGGGGCAACATCAAGGTCCAGAATAAACAGCAAGCATGACATATATGGATTATTGCAGTGTTGTTAACTTGATGGGTAACTTAATAGCTCAGGTTAGAAGGCATGTGAGTTGCCTTCTCTTGGTCAGCTGTTCAAAACCCCTTTAGTACAGATGTTACTAGAAAAGTTGCTTTAGTTACTCCCACTTGATGTAACGTTTCAGTTTGGATAACCAACTTATCCAATCTATCTGCCTTTTTCAAAAGGGCCATTTTTACCAGTGAATTCCAAAGTGGCTCCCAAATCAATTGCTTCGGCCTTGAGGAGACGCAATCAATTATCCCCAGAACAAAGTCTTCACGCTGAATGGTAAGTATTTATCCTACCCTACCTCAATGTGATGAGTCTGCGGTGGTGGTTTCTGAATTAATAAAAAATAGCGCTATTTTCTAAATAAAGACAGCCAAAAATAAAAAAAAATTGTAAACAGCATATTCGTAGAGGAGACTGCATCCCATGTGCAGGTGTGCACTGTTGTAACTTCCAACAATGTTCCCCTGCTTAAACTGTAACCTAATTTTCACCATTTATTTAGCTAATAACATTGTTTTTGTTAAAAAAAAAACCTATATTAAAAAATTATTTTGAAGCTAATAGAATTCATAACTATAATATTAGTGCATGGGCATTGTCACTGAAAGACTCACACAAAGTATAGACACCATTTACACTGTACATTAAACTGAAATTCCCTGCACTTTCCTTTAATCGTGGGGGAAAGGGAACGTGTTTGTGAATACAATTGGCTGTACTGTGTATCAACACAACCCGCTACACTTGCCTTGGAATCCACAGCTGCAGTTGCGTTTGTGAATGGATCCTATATAGGCATCCTGGGCTGGCTCCAGAAGTAAGACCGTCAGCATGTGCCCTCAAGATGTTACGCTAGGGTTACGATAGTAACCCTAGAGTAGCAACATTCGTAACATACGCTAAAGCGGGGGCAGGGGGAAGCATGCAAAGTGTACAGTGTGGGAGGGGGCTCCCACACTTGTGCGGATCAGCGGTCGTACGGACCTCTGATCCGCAGTACTGATTTAAGGCAGGCTTATGGCAGTGTAAGCTGCCATAAAGCCAGCATGAGAGAGGGGAGTGACAGGGTTGTGCGCTCCCCTCTTTCTCTCGGAAGAACAGACCCCCGCACGTACGGAAAGCGTGCCGTGGTCTGGATCCGGTCCCCTATTATTTGCTTTGTTTTGTATTCATGTTTGAATTAAAAGCCTTGAAAGTGGCTTATATATTTATAAATGTGCATGGCCATTTTTTTTTTTTGCTTTTGTGCAGATTACCTACCTTTCGTGCAAATGTTCATTAGCCTATAAATTGATTTGAGCAACTACAATTTCATGTAACAGGGAACTGCTGGGTAAATTTGACTTTTTTTTTATGTATTTTGTGGAGCTTATTCACTAATTAGATTTTTAGCTGTAATAAAAGATATGTGTCACTGACCGGAAGCAGTCTGGCAGTCCCATGAATGCACAAAGCATTTAAGAATAACATGAATTATGTAAAAAAGTTCTCCTATACTTACAGATGCTTTAGCTAGAGCAGTGTTTCGCAAACTCAGTCCTTAGGGAGCACTAACTGGCTTTCAGGTCTCCATCCCACGTGATATTCAGAGTAGCACCTGTGATTCATTCCGTGCTCCAGCAAGGAGATCTGGAAAACTTGCACTTAGTGCACCCTGAGGTCCAAGTTTAGGAACCCCTGAGCTAAAGAGCAAATTAGCAGAACTGATGGATTTGTGTACATACAAACAAAATAGAATTTAAGATCAGTGACGTAACTTATGTGATAAAACGTAGGGCATGTGATGGGGGGTGCCATCAGGGCACATACCCCATACTCACCCCACAGGTGACAAAAGGAGCCTTTTGCTCTTCTCAGCTGTGAAAATGACAGGCACTGGAGTAATGGATCAGTGCTTCCACTCTTCTATACATGTATCCAGAGACTCTAGTGACTATATTTACATAGATGGAAGGAATAGGTGACCTACCATTGCTCATTTCTGAATAATTCACAAGTCTGAAAAAGCAAAGGTGATGGGGATGAGTGTAAAAGGGGTGGGGCCTTGCAGAAATCCTTAGAGTGCTTGACTGAACAAGTAGAGACTGGTAAGAAACTACGATGACTGTGATTCAATCATGTACTAGCTTTAATCATTAATGCTAGTATATTCATTCATTTTTTCCTGTAGTTCTCCTTTTGTCGTTTCTGTATAAAAACACTATGTTTTATCTCACACACTGTAAACACAGTGAAAATAGTGACATAATGCATGTGAAAAGCCGGAAAATATAAAACACATTGAAAGCCCCACAAAAGCCAGATACACCCACTATAAAATATATACAATTAATTCACAAGAAAAATAACAACATTTGTGGATTTTATATTTTAGTTTTTCAAATGGTATTATAAAGAGAGGAGGGGCACATTTTTTATAATTGCCCTGATCTCAATCAACCCCAGTGTCTTCTCAAAATAATTCACTGAAAAAACTAAATAATCTGATATAGATAAAATATATAATGCTGCTGAAAAAAAACCAGTGAAAACAAAATAAGTTTCTTGTTCTATCCTAAATCGCCTGATTGTTCAAAGAATTGCTAGGAAATTTGTTGTAAACAAATCTTTGATAATATGTAGCAATTTGTGCCACATATTGAATTAATGTAATTTAAAATTAAATTGAAACAGTTTAGGTTAGGTTAACTTTTATGACCTCTATTTTATTTTGGGAGTCATGAGAAGTATCTGATATCTAGACACTTTCTTAGAACCTCATTTAAGAGTCATTCCTGATTGCACAGATAAGGTAAAATTTCTCTCTAAGGTCCTGCAACTTTCTGTATTTGTGGTTTTGGGATTTGTATGTGTAAAGCAGAGAGCACTATAATATATGACTCAGTCTACGTTGTTGTCTCACTTGCGACTTTTCCCTGAGAAATGTTCCCTGTGGACCTCTGCACATGTAGGCAACGACATAAATAAAATAAAAAAAATACTTTCCTAATTCAATATTAAGCACATGAAGTTAAACGCCTAACAAATTAGGAAATGTATAACCAATAATGCCCCCTAGCAACCGAACGGTCAGTAGGAGCGCCACAGAAGAAGAAGCAGGAGCCTGTCCGCATGTCCCGAAGAGGCCGAGGAGCGGAACAGAACACCAGGGATGCCACTTCTATCAACCAGAGGACAGTTTCCAAGCAACTGGAGAAGATTCAACTCATCAAGAAAGTCTTCCCAAGAATGATGACAGCAAATTTTTTTATTATTTTTCTACACCACACAGTACATTGCGATTTAGTATAGGACACGGTGGACACCGGAGGTAAGTGAACACATTAGGGGGAATTATTAGTCAGCGCAGCATGGCCTTACCTTGCGCTTAGCCTTGTAGTTCTATCAGCACAGCATAGCTAAGGCTTTCAAGCATGCTGCGCTTGGATTTTACACACAGAAAAACACACGTCAAATAGCTTGACATGTGTTTTTCAGGCTCTGTGTGAGGCGCTTTCATTGCGCCCAACACAGCCTAGTTTGCAGTGATTTGCCGGCGAGCTAAAGGTGATTTAGACAAATCGCCTTTAGTGAATCCGGTGAGCTGTATGTTTTGAATGCCAAACATCTCAACGGATTTTGTCCTGTGATGTTTGGCGAGTTGAATTTGCTAAAGGCAAAATTCACGGGACTTTGCCTTTAGTAAATATGGTGATGGCCAAATCGCCTCCAAACTCACGGGAGTTGAGGTGATTTGGCCAAAATCGCCTTTTGTAAATATACCCCCATGCCTGCATGGACAATGGATTCTTCTTGCACATGCAGAAGGCTTGATACATTGGAGCTCCATGCACAGAAGTATTGTATCTTCTGGATGTGGCCCATTGTCTTTCATCTGATTGTGGCAAACTAGTTTCTCTTATTTTTTTTTACTACTTTATTTCTTTCTATTATTTACTAACAGGTTTTTATAAAGTGCCATTATATCACGTAGTGCTTTCCAATATGTCCCACATGGGCTTTTAGTCTAATTTCCGTAACACACAAGCATAGACTAGAGTTTATTTTATTCAGTATCCAATTAAAATCCCAACATGTTTTTGGAAATTGTGGGAAGATATATATTATATATATATATATATATATATACACACACACACTTATAGTAGTGCGCCTTCCACTGTATGCATTTGGAAAACATTTCATGCCGATTTAGGAGGGACTTTTCCAATTGGAGGCCCACTAAAGGGAAAAAGAGGGTGTGGTCTACACAAATCAGGGTGGAGCTCATTATGAATAACTGACATTAAATGACATTATTAACAAAAGCTACATATATCCTCAAGCTGCTTATTATTTTTGAAATGCTGACAGTTACATCTAATAATTTAAAAATTTAAACCCGGGTAATGCTAGGCACTTCTTTATTTTCACAACTGGGAAAATAATCCATAACTGCCCAATTTTAAATATAATAAAATGTATATTTTCATATGTAGCACAACTAAAAAAAAACAAAAACACTTATTGCAAATGATCAGAGTTCTGACATTTAATGTATGAATAAAGTACATATTTCATTACATACAAAAGTGCTCTATTCCATCCAGATGATGAACAAATATCAGGCACTACAGCAGAACATATCTTAGGTAGCAATATTAGGAGAATCCAGATTCTATTAGTCTGTGTTATACTTTCTCACGAACTCTGATTTTTTTTTTGCACTTGTAGTTTTTTTTAAGTTAATATGAAAAATGCTGATAATATTTAGCAAAAGCCTAAAAATGTTTCATGTCTAGCACAAACACTATGTATATATATTTTAGTAATTTTTTCCTGTAGATGTACATTTTAAATGTGAATTTTAGTTTTTTAACTACATTTCATTAATTACATACTTCAGTTAAAAAAAGAAATAAAATAATTAAAAAGACTTAAATGATTCTCTCTGAGGCATTTAGTGTATATGATATTGTAGTATAATTTGGACGTGGACTTAACCAGTTTAGCCCATTCTCTTCCAGACAACTTACCTTTTTTTTTTAAACTAATACTGGGACCGTAGGCCTATGGTTTCATAACCTATATAGCCATTGCTTCCCATAATTATATACAAACAATAAATATTCTATTTCATGAAGCAAAATATATATATGTATAGCTATATATAGAGAAAGATATGTTTTGTACACTATGCAGAATGAATGTGTCAGTTTAAAGGGTATCCTTGTACAATATATACATAAATATAGCTGAAGGACTATACGAAAGCAATCCTGAAGTAGTTTTGATGTTTCCAAATTATTGCTTGCCTGAATTACCTACCAAGAAAAATTGCGCAGGCAGATGCTACACATTAGTTGACATTACATAAAACAGTAATGTCATCTGAACAGCACAGATCAGTCATCTCTTGGATCATAATCTCTCTAAAGTTATTCGTAAAGCTAGCATTTTAGTCTGTGATGGGCCAGATAACAATAGCAATAACTTTTTGAGTTTCTGAATCTGGAGAAGCTCATCAGATGTGACAGTCTCTGCTATGTTTGCATGAAGAATCCATATATTGAATGGCCTTAGTGGAAAAAAGGTGGTTCTTTCCATTGATGTTATAATCTGTGTCCGATGTCTTTTGTTCCAGGAATCTTCTCTGCAGGCGTAGAGTGGCTCATGTGGGAAGTGAATAACAGATGCAGTAGAATGACTACCTGTATTTCCACTAGGCTCTATGCAACATTACAGCTGTTGTTGTCTGTGCTGTAAAAAAAATGGAAAAATAAACATTAGAAAGCTAAAGGAAATGGAAAATTACAGATAAATTGTGAGGTTGGACAAAATAAAGCAGAATAAGAGAAGTAAGGAAAATAGAAAGCTATAGAAAAAGATATGACTGAAAATAAGAGGGGAAAAGAGATACAGCTTGATGGAGAATATAACATTACAGGAGTAAAGCAGTTAGGGTATAGGAAAACTACTCACTACTGAGAGATGTATCACACCATATTTATATATTTATATAGTAGTATGTGTGATGATTTAGTTAATTATATGAATTCTTATAGACATGGGATGAAAGTTAGCAAAAAATAAAAAAAAAAGACAATGGACTTGATTCACAGTTAAGAAGCTGCTGTTATTTCTGTGCGTATTTTTTGGAACAGTTAAACTGTAGTACCTTTATCTACGCAATCTATGTAGGTTTTAAGAACGGTGATCCCTTAAGAGCGATTTAAAAAGCCGTACGTAATGAGATAAATAAGAAGGGGCGTGCCAGGCCAAGCTAAAAAGTAAAATAAGAAAAGTGGGTTTGGGGAGGCATTTAAATGGGGCAGACAGGGCCTCGTTCTTTAGCAACTTAAGATACGAACACACAGGAAGAAAAGTCAGTTAAGAAAAAGAACGAGGGCGTATTAAGGGAGTTGCCATGCATATAATTGCAAACCCATTCGTTCTTATCTACCTTCTTAACTGTGAATCAGGTCCAATATTCCTTAGTGGTATTTTATTTAAAGGGGTCAAATGAAGGGTGTAGAAGAATTCACATACAGTTAAACAATAATAACTGATAATTTGGGATACATTCTCTTGATGATGTTTAATTTGCTGTTAGCTCATTTTTAAAACCTTAAAGTTGACATTTTTTTAATACACATATATGGCCCCCCATGTTATATTTTTGTGTTGTTTGCTATTTAAATTGTAGTCACAACTCTATAAACCACCACCATAGTTGCACAAAAATGCCAATAACTACTCTTATAGGGCCTGATTCAATGAAACATATAAGTAACTAATGATAATAATAACTGTAGTATACCACATATATTCACCCACCTTTCCTACCCTCATCTTTACAACTTTGCACTTTTAAGGAGATAATTTAATTTCCTACAACTATGGCAGCTAATATTTGCATGTATGAAGGGGTAGTAGCTTCTTACACTGCGGCTCAGACACACATGATGTTCGCCCCGTATTCCCCAGCGTTGTCACTGCCACTGCTGCCGCCCCCTAGAGTTGAGTGCTCAGGAGAGGGGGAGGTCTGAGGAGCTGGGGACGTGGGAGACGTAGGGGGGCTCGGGGTGGCACACAGAGCTGGAAACAGAAAATGAGAATGAGATGATGTGGCGAGCATGAAGGGATAAAGGTGAGTATGTGTCTATGTTAGGAATAAGGAGCAATGTGAATTAGGACATAACATTATAACATTAGAAACAAGAAAGAAAATACCAGTGAGATAAATCTCATATACAAACTATTATCACTTTAAACGAATCCTGTCAGTTGACAGTTTTCTCAACGTTTGAGCCTGGCCAATTTATAAGTGAAGAAGGCTGGAAAACCTCCTAGATAATAAGTTGTTGTACTGTATTTGGTAATTAACTTTTAAGCTTCTGATCCAGATCTAAATAGAACTTGCTGTAGATGCATTTGTAAAGGTGGGGCAGGCTGTGTGCAATCCAAAAGCACACACAACAGTGCCTTTGGATGGCAACCAATCACGTTTAAGCTCAATGCATCTATATGCCCAAATATTTTGTGCAAGAGTAGGGTAGTGAAAATCTACAGTGAAAGAAAGGTTATAAATACTGCAAACACTTCAACTGAAATATGAATACACTAAAACAAATAAAATATATTTTTTAGAAATTACAAATATTTTTTAAGACTATATAGTTTAAAAAAACTATAAACATAATACTCCAGCGTAGTTTTCCTAAACATATAAATGCATTTACCGCTTGAAATTCCAACGCACAGGTAAAAAAGTCTTTGAGTATCACCCCCATGACCTGGTGCAAATCTTTTGACGTAAAGAGTTCTCAGTCTAGATTGGGAGCACTTCCCTTGGCACGCTTTTACTGTACATTGACTATATGCCTCCTAGTCTTCCTTTTCACTACATGTTCTTCAGAATGCAAGTTGCAGCAGCTCGAGTTCCATTATGGTCTAAATGACCAGGAATTTACATCAGTTGGCATACGCTTACCTCTGGATAACCCCCACAAGTTCAAGGCCATAAATATGGTAAATTATTATGTTTGAACAGCATGTCGCACAAGCAATGATCTATTGTCATGGTAACCAACATGTTAATAAGAATTTATTAATATAATTAACAATTATCTCCCTTAAAAAAACTAACTAAAAATCTTAATCTGTAGCATGAAATCCAATATTATTCCCTTTCTACAACAGTCAATTTTCTACCAATAGCTCGTTTAAGTTAGGAATTTGAATTGATTTATTATGATAGACTTTTGTTCAATTCAAAACAAAGTAATATAACTGCAAACAAATTATTTTCTCCAGGATATTGATGAAAAGCATTTCATTAATGTTATGGGCTACACACTCAAGTCTGAGCTATTCTAAAGACACAATCATAGCTGAAGTTACAGCAGCTGATACCAGAGAGTCCACTCGTAACTGAGAGTAAATGAAACAATGTTAGTCACAAAGGAAAAGCTAATGTGAAGACATATACTCAGAAACAACTCCGGTTGAGGCCACTGCATAATGGCGGTGATGCAGAAATAAAAGACAATAGACTGTGTTACTTTTGGAAAGTACTGTTCTATACACAGAAATGCTTTTTTCAATGGACTCCTACATTGATTGGTTTTATTGCAGAACAAAAAAACCTGACAAATAAAGAATATTACTCATTTCTATCAAACTAAATGTTTTTATAAATCAAAACATTTAAAAAACAACTTTATTTTGGAAAAAGATACTGTCAGTTGTGTGGGGAGAAAAAACTCTATATAAAATGGTTTCCTAAAGGTGCTTGATAGGAGGAAAAATGCACCAATGAAATTAGTTTATTTATTATTAATTAGAACAGTTTCTGAATTGATCATTTGTACGGCTAATGAACACAGTAATAAAAGCCAACGCCACTGTACAAGGGAATGCATGTCTTACCAGACAAGAGTCGCCCACGGCGTGATGCTTCAGCTGCCAATGTACACGACAGCTCAATGCGCTTCTCCTGCTCCTGAAGCTGAGATTCCGGATCTGGTGGCAACTCCAACTCAGAATCACTCAATGGGATAACATTCTGCAAACTTAGGACAGAGGGATTTGGCTCATATAATATAAAAGAAAGCATTGTGATAATCCAACTTTATCTAAATATAAATATACTGAACTATAAGCAATACATACATATAATATTTCATATCGTTAATATGACATTACAGCTTTCATGTTATATACTGAAGATATTAAATTTAACAAAAAAAAAAGTCCAACCTGGATTTGGCGATAAGTGTTTTTATCCGTTCCACCTTCCTCTGCTTCTCCTGTAGCTCCTCTGGGCTTAGAGGGTTCTCTGGTTCCGTATCAATGTAACGCTCTGGAATTAGGACCTTGTCTGGGGTGGAGAGCTGAGACACAGAGATGGATATAC
This sequence comes from Limnodynastes dumerilii, assembly GCA_011038615.1. Taxonomy (NCBI): domain Eukaryota; kingdom Metazoa; phylum Chordata; class Amphibia; order Anura; family Limnodynastidae; genus Limnodynastes; species Limnodynastes dumerilii. Next base: position 122,955 of record WWET01002495.1, read on the forward strand.
AGAGAGTGATGCAACCCATACAAGATGTACAAGGTGTGAGACATGCAGTGTGTTTGTGGCAGCTAAGACATGCAATGACACACTGTGAGACATAGTGATGAAGATAACTTATAATGAAATATATAGTATGCACTACATACAGTGTGTATGTTACAGTGTGTGAAATACAATATAAACATTCAGGAAGTGGCACCTTGTCTGGGGTGTTGAGCTGAAATAGAGTGGAACAGTTATATTGGTAAAACAAAGGAAAAAGTCACCAAAATATAAATATAATAGGGAAAAATAAAGGAAACATTATAACTAAGCCAAGAAAGGATAGGAAAAAACCAGGTGGGAGGACAATAGGGAGAACAGTGAACAAATGTAGTATATGTTTGTGGTTTTTATAATTACCTCTCTATTAATGTCTACATTGAATGCCTGAGGCTCTAGCTCCATCTTGCGCAGCCTGGCAATCTCATCCCGAGGAGACTCATATGCCCTTTGGGACTCCTGGGAGCGTATAGCAGCTTCCAGGTCTGAGATGTCCACTTCATGAATGCTGCGATGCCTACGGACCTGCAACCAATGAGCAATGTGTTCTGAGCAACAGAGAGATATATATATAATGCATGTTCTACAAAATATGGGCATGTCAAGCATTACTTTTGTATAGTATTCCCCTCAGTTCTATTGCTAGAACGGGCGGAACTACCATTGGTGCAACAGGTGCAGTGGCACCGGGGCCCATGCTGATACAAGGGCCCACAGCTGTCATCACCGTACTGTCGAAGCTCCCCACTGGGTTACCTGAGATATCATCAGGGCCCAAGCATATTTTTTGCACCTGGGCCCACAACTCGCTAGCTCCGCCTCTGAGCTAGAACTACATAGTTTTACTTTGCAGGGGTAAATGTGACTTACCACTCGGTATGTGCCTGCTGGTTTTGATGTGGCGCAATCTGTTTGCTGACCAGATGGGAGCTGCAGGCTTCGTCTTTTTTCCTTCATTGACCCACTTTGATGCCTTTTCATACGATCAATCTGTTCCTCTACACTCATTTTAGATTTAACCTCACTAGGGAACAGTGCACTCTTTGGTCGTTCCTGTAAACCAAAAAAAATATGTTGCTATTTTTGGAAATAAAATATGAAAATAATAATAAAAAAACCAATGATCATTCTGAGTATTTTCAAAGTGGTGGATTCTATAAATGTGGCAAATCAAAATGCTTGTGGGCATACAAATACAGTGGCTTAAGAGGTAGCTCTTCTGCCTCATACGTGTACAATTTGTACCTTCTCTTAGTGTCTGTGGGTTTCTTCTTAATGCTCAAGTTTCCTCCAACCAGAGCCATAGCTAGAAATTTTAGCGCCAGGGGCAAAAGGGAGAAATAGCACCTTAACTTAATAACTAGTTTAGAAACAACAAAGAAGAAAGAATCTTCTTGTTAGTGGCGCTTGGGGTGGCTGTAAAAAGTTTAGTAATTTTAATTGAATCATTTATCCGTGGGTTGCAGAAAGTAAATAGGTGCACAATAGTTGGTGAATAGAAAATATAAATTGAGATCCTAATATCACAGTCAGTGAAGTTCCAGTGTTCTCATAAATCACAATACATGCATATTGAATAATTCAACAATTCCTGTTGTAGTTTGTGACTGTCATATACAGGTGAAATTGAAATTGAAACCATTGAAACCAGTATCTAATATTTGATAACTTTCGGGATAGTGGTAGCTTCTATGTTAAAATATCTGAGTTAAGAATGCCGCTGGTGACTCCCCCCACATCGTGGGTCCGGCAATACCTTGATTACAACGCGTTATGATAGTTAGACAATCAGTGTCCTCAAAGTAATACTCGGCAATCAATAAACAGAAATAAAATTGAAACAGTCTCATCGTAGGTGAATCTCCCAGCCCGTGGGTCCGGCGGTGTCGACGATGTATTCAACGATTTCTTCAGAAGATAAATTAATACTACAGGTGTATAGATCGTCATTTAAATAGAGGATATTACATCACCACTAGTTGACACAAAGCCAATCAGACTTAAATAAACCACCTGAAGGATAACTGTTTAAATTAGAGAAAGATCACAGACACAAACAAACACGTAATATTTTAGTGTAATTTTATCTTTTTATAATATTTATATGTATTTTTTAGAAAATATTGATATACTTATTATGTGCCAGTACGGAAGTTTTGAAGGATATTTTCTGCCATTCCGTTTGTAAATGCAATTTTATTGTTATTATATCATTACTAATATCCATATAATTTATTTATAAATACAATATATTCCCAATGTAATCCATTCCAAATGTCATGTATTTAAAAGTGTAAAGTGATTTTCCCATAAGAATGTATATGTCCCGTTTATATTTGGAGAGATGTTTTTATAATAGGTATGTTATAATGTACAAGTATATGAAAAATATGAGCTAACAAAGAATGAGAAATAATAATGAAAAAGAAATTAAGACTAAGTTCAAAGGTATGGAGGAGGAGCTATGAGACTATAAAGTATATCTCATAGGAGAGTGTGTAATAGCCTTGAGAAAGATTCGTGAGGACTGAAACGTGTTGGCGGTGGCTAAAGAGTTTACATTTACATGCGATTTTAGAAGACCCTTGTGTCTTCAAACTCCCTTGTGAGTATTTCACGGTGTTTTATTTGGAAAGTAATAAATGATTTTGCACTATTGCAGTGCTTTCTGTTTTTTCTTCCACCGGGCGTCTGGCATCCAATTGAATCCATGAGGGGTCAGAAGGTCAATGTACCTGACCACATCGGGAGAACCAACGCACAAGACAGAAATTGAGATCAAAACAGCATCTTTCCTAACACGAAGAAAATACTTAGAGGAATCCTCCGTACCTAAGAACTAATCCGCTATTGGAAACTACATATTAACTGCGCAACGAGACTGTGAGTTATTCTTTTACAACACTTTGTCGGTATACGAACTGAGGTATATCAAGAGACTCCCTATTTGATACGGACGTATGGTAAATGCATGCGGTGTATAGCAGTGTGATGTGTGCTTACTCGTAGTGGCGCTTTCATTATTGGTGTATATTGTAGTAGAATTTGATGCATACTTGACGAGTGTAAACACAGAAGAGTTAGAAGCTGCCTGGTGGGGTCCGGTATGAAGTCCCGGCAATTAAATTCCCGGCGCTGAAAATACCTCCACCAGTTGTATAGCAGTGTGTGCTTACTCGTAGTGGCGCTTTCATTATTGGTGTATATTGTAGTAGAATTTGATGCATACTTGACGAGTGTAAACACAGAAGAGTTAGAAGCTGCCTGGTGGGGTCGGGTCTGAAGTCCCGGCAATTAAATTAAA
>WWET01002495.1:130484-169189 GCA_011038615.1 Limnodynastes dumerilii
AATTCAATTAATAACCAGTTTAATCTTAAAATTGAAGGTACTGGCATCCCATTTTTATTTTGTGCCCTGGGCTACTGCCCCTATCTCATATAATTAGTTACGGGAGTGCCTTCCACAATTCTCAAAAACATGCTAGTCAATTGGCTACTGAATAAAATTAACCCTAGCCTGTTTTTGTGTCTGTGTATGTGTTAGGGAATTTAAAAGCTGAAATGGGGCAGGGACTTAATGGGTGCTTAAACACTGTAAAGAGCTTCATAATATGATGGCACTATATAAAAACCTTTTAATAAATAAATAAATAAATAGGTAACCTGTCTGCTCAAAAATATCACTGAAAGAATGAACTGAATCAGTAACTGTCCAGTGTAACATATTACACACAGAATTTAGTTGCAATTTACACAATTTACACAATGTTGAGCATTCTATGCTTTGTCTCAGGGCTGTTTTGAGCAAAGCCCCTTGAGTCTAGGGGCTCTTGAGCACTACTGCCCAGCCCAGGGTGGAGACAGCACTGAGCAGTGCAGAGACCCTAGGGATTCCTACTCAGCCAATCAGCAGTCATGTACAACAGCGCTGTGTTAGGAGGCAACCAATATCCTCACAGATTCACTGCCAGCCAATTACAGGCCACAGCTGTGAGCCCATCAAAGCTCGCAGCAGCCATTTTGATAGTTGCATTTTGCTGGCTTTCTTTTACTGTAGCAACCCCCAGAACCCATCTCTACTAATTAAAAAAAACTCCATACAGGTATGTTGTGAATGAGTGTGAGCTGGAGGGAGAGGTGTGAATGAAGTGTTAGCTGGAGGGAGAGGTGTGAATGGAGTGGGAGCCAGAGGGAGATGTGTGAATGGAGTGTGAGCCAGAGGGAGATGTATGAATGATTGATTTATCTAGCACAAAGAAATCTGATGAGTGCTTTTTTTTAAGTCTGCATTGGAACTTATTTATTCATTCAGTCATTGGTTTATTGCCATTTGAGAATATTGTTTCTATTTGTTTCTTATTGTGTGTTATACTATGTGTTTTTAAAATTATTGGAACGGATGCTCACTTACGTATTTTTAATTTTCCGAGCGCAGTTTAACATGTCTAGCTACCACGCATGCGTAGTAACTATTTTACGCTATCTACGTACCATTTTTTTAGTCTGCATTGAAACTTATTCATTCATTCAGTCATTGGTTTATGACTATTGCCATTTGAAAATATTGTTTCTATTTGTTTTTTATTGTGTGTTATACCATGTGTTTTTAAAATTATTGGACCGGATTCTCACCTACATATTTTTCATTTTCCGAGCGTAGTTTAAAGTGTCTAGCTATCACGCATGCATAGTAACTATTTTACGCTATCTATCGTTACGTAGATTGCGTACATGGGGTCTTTAAAGACCCCCGAATCCCCATCATGTCTCTCCATTCCCCCAGTTTCTACCATCATTTCTCCAGCCCCCCACTATCACCCATCATGTCTTCAGCCCCCCAGTTCTCCATCATGTGTCTCCATCCCCCCACTATCACCCATCATGTCTCCAGTCCCCCAGTTCTTCATCATGTGTCTCCATCCCCCCAGTATTTTCAACCGTGTTTCTCCAGCCCCCCAGAATCCCCCATCATGTCTTCAGCCCCGCAGTATCCCTATTGTGTGTCTTTAACGACCACATATACACAATCTACGTTACGAAACGCTATGTAGATAGAGTAAAATATTTACTACGTGTGAGCATTAGTTGTTCATTTATAAATAGGCACGAAGTAAAAAAAAAATTTAGTTTTCGATCATGTGTCTCCACCCATCCCAATATCCCCCATCATGTCTCCAGTGCCCCAGTTCCCTATAATGTCTTTCCATCCTCCCAGTATTACCCATCATGTGTCCAGCCCCAATATTTCCCTTTTGTCTCCTATAATACACTTACCTTTGGAGTCTTCCCTCCTTCAGTCTTCTTCTCTCCTCCGCAGAGGGCTCTGAAGTGAATGACGCTGATGTGGCACCCTGATGACAGCCCTGTCATTACTAAGCAAGCCAATGTACAATGGAAATGTACAGTGAGACCCAGCAAGCCAGTGCGTAACAAGGAGCTTAAGGAAATGCAGTGAGAGCTGTACTACACTGATATGACCTACGATCACATCAGCGTATCACAACCACTCTCCCTGCCATTACCCAACAAACTTGTGTGCAATGAGGTGCAAGATGCAATAATAATCTGCTAAAGGTGGATGGAAAAAGGTGTGATAGTGAAAAATTGAGCTAGGATATATGGAGAAAGAAGGGCTCAGGTAGATGGAGGACTAACCCTATATTAATGCAGGACAGCCATCACTGGGGAGCAGATGGCATGGCACTATTTAGGGTGAGGGGGGCGTATAAGTGCATTTTATTACATACATAAATGAGTATTATTGTATATATGGTAAGGCCCGCCAAGGAGGTATTAAATATAAGTCTTACCCTTGAGATTTGTCCATTTGGTCCATGGCTACCTCCTCTTCGTACCACCAATGGTTTAGGTGCTGATCCTTCTTCATTTGGTGACTTTGTCCGAGGAGGAACAATGCCAACTTAAAGATACGCACAGGAAAGAAAAGCAAATAAATAAGATAAAATAAGACTCTATAAATAAATATATAAATGCCAAACAAGACTAAAAGCTATAAAATGAACAGTGCAAAGTAGCGATATATATGAAACTCATCAGTACCTTTGTTGATGGACTGTGGTTGTAACTGTTGCTGTTTCTCTGCCTCTACATCTGTTCGTGAAAGATGGGACGTGACACCTTCATTAGGCAGAGATGTGGAAAGATGAGGAGATTCTCTTTTATAAGAGTCTAAGTTTAGCTTCAACTGCAAAAATATAAAAAGTCAAAGTATTAAATATTATAGTATAAATGTAACATAGAGAAAAGGAAAAAAAATAAAAATCTAACAAAGAGTAGAGTTAGGCTGCCACAGGAAGATCAACATAAATTTGAACATATTTTAAGACTATTCAACAGAAGAAATGATCAAAAAAGAAGTCAACATAAAGTCTTAAATATTGTCATAAATGTCTTAAATAAGCATATTAAGCTATTTTACTAAAATGCAATGAAATTCTTAACAAAGATTTCTCTATATTTCAGAGACCATTTTAGAACTGGAACTGTAATTGTTAAAATCAGTTTTGTATTCAGGCTTCTTGAACAGATATTATGAACAAAAGTAAGAACACAAATTTTCATTTGCTTAAAATCACAAGGTACTGTTTTCTTCCTCTAAGAGAGAGTGATAAATGTGGAAATGTGACTAAGTATTGAATGTAAATTACCTAAAAGAAAACTGAACATGTATACATATTTAGCAAAGCAGACAAATACTCTTGATCCAATAAAAAGTTATTCAACAAAAACTTTATATTTAAATATCTAGATATATAAATACAAATATGAAGATTGTTTAGTGCATTTACACTGATAAGATCATTATTACTCCATTAAAAGTATTTTTTTTTCTCTAAGAGACCGCTTCTTTATCAGAGATATGCATCCTATTTCCCTCCCCATTAGTTGTTTACCATTCATTCTATCTAGTTACCTCACTGTGTGGCCAGCAGGGTGAGATAGGGTAAGGCCAAGGCTGGAAGCGGCCCTCCCCCGGGGGTGGAGGGACAGCCAGAGGAGAATCCAAGGGGGTATACGAAAGAGGGAGAGGGGGCCGAGGGGGGCCCGAGTCCTGAGCAGAGAGGAAGCCAGAGAGCATTAGCAGCAGGGGGTGAAATTGAGGAAAAATTTAAGGGTAAATATAGCAGCAAATAATAGCTAAAGGCAGAATGAAGACCGCATGATGTAAAAGTGATTTTGTGAAAGAATAAATGAGTAGAATGTAACAAGAATAAATAATGAAATGTCAAAATCTATATAAAAGTTATTATATATAGTCAGTATAATGTTTAATCTACATTAATGACGACTTTATAAACAATTCTATGTAGTATAATCAAACATTATTTCTATATTATTAATATCTAGTATTTGTTTCACATGACAGCAAACAACCAAATGGTTGATTTGTGGCTTTTATACTACCATTGTTTTTCAGGTATTGCTGTCTTTTGAACAAATTTTCATGACAGTATTTTAGGTATATTTAATAGAGAATTTAAAAAGTTACAGTGAAGATGTTCCAATACCAAACTTATGCTAACTTACATTCTGGGTTTGAAAAAGACTGTTAGAGTCTGATTCTAGAAATACCATTTAATTATTGCAGTTTTCATTTTTACAGGTCATTAAATTTTTATGTACAAAGATGGACAGCCATGCATAGGCAAAGCAGTGCTATGTTAAAACAATAACAATTTAGCATTGTGCAATCAATACAATAATGCCCATTGTCCTCTGGGTTCATATATCAGCAATGTTTATATTTACCATGAGATGATCTATGCATACCTCGCTTGTAGTTTGTTTAGTGGGAGATCCCTGAGATCCTGAGATGAGGGAGAATGGGCTGAGGGGACTCGTGAGGCTGGTGGAGCTCAAGGGGCTTGCTGGACTGTTGGAACTGAACGTTGCCGAAGGCCCTGTGACTACTGTATGAAAGGAGAGTACACCAGCAATGTAGAAATAAGACAAAACATGACTGCGACAAAACAAATTAAAAGGTTTAAGGAACTGCAAATTCACACATGGGCTAAGGGATGGATCTGGGGTGTTTTTAAAATGAAACTAACCTCTGTGTTTGGCTGTATCAGTTCCCCTGGAGGGATTATTTTTTCTCAGTCCTTCCATTACATCTTGAATCCTCCAAATTTCCCTTTGAATGTGCCGGTTTATTAACTCATTCTAAAAAATTGGAATATAAGGAATATATAGCTTGCTCTGGCATGTCTCCTAAATGCACACAAAAGATTTGCATTTCTTACCTGTATGTTGAGGTTCAGCTGCTCCCATAAAGCATCATGTAAAGCCGACACCTCACCTTCCAGCACCTCATACTCCATACTGCTGTTGTTTAATGCCTAATGGGAAAGGGAACGTTAAACTAATTTTTTTGTATTAAAAAAAAAACCCTACAATCTTAAATTAATTGTTCCTAGAAAATCATAACTTTTTATTCACTAATGTCACACTTTTAATATTAACTATTACTATTAAGTGAAGGGAAAAAATGAAAAAAGTTATGTTTAATAATGTATTTTCCTTTATGTTCACTGCCATGTCTTACTGTGGTGGCTTGTGAGAGCTCCACACGGATACTGATCAGCTGATTCTGCAGAGATTCCTTCCGAAGCAGCAGTTTCTCAGGAAATGCAGTCTGGTTGCCAAACATCTCCATCTCCTGGTGAGTTCCCATAAGTGCACTTTCTAGGCTCTCCTAGATGGTAAAAAAACACCAGTCAATGCCACTATAAATGATTAATACATGCCTTGTTGGACATCCTTTGGATTTAAGTCAGGATATAACACAAGTTACCTAGATCTGAGTTGTACACTCTAAATTTTTTATTTGGACTTTGTTTATTTTGTCACATTACATTTGATGTAATATGTGATTTCTGTGACTTCTTTATGTTTAAAAGAGATATAACTATGTTTTTTTTGGTTTTGTATAATACAATTTTGAAGAACACTTTAGTCTAAAGTTGTTTTTTTTCCCAAAAGGCACTATCTGTTTGTGTGGGTTTGAACATAAAGTTTTCTTCCATCGTTCAAACATACAAAGTTAATTGGCTGCTAACAAATAAATACTGTATAATTTACATAGTAACTATTAATGTGGCTGGAGCAAATAATGATGATGAAAATAAAAGTAATTAAACAATACAATTAAAATATGGTGTTTGCTCACAGATTTAATTGTGCCTGTGCCTTAGTTAGGGGCTTACCTTCTCAGCTCTGAGTTGCTGCACAAGCCTGTCTTGTTCCCTCACCACTTTGTGTTGCTCACATAGTCTACCCAGTAGTTTCTATTACACAAAAAAAAATTAAATTATATTATTTACACTGCTTAGTTGTTAGTATAGGCTGTGAGTAAATAGCTAGCACTGCTGTGTCAAATATTTAAGGTCCTACATATAAAAACTTACATCCGTGTCCTGTTCGTTGAACTTGTAGCTCTGTAATGCCTCTCGATATGGGTCTGCATAAGGTGATACCTAAGCAATACAGATAACATTAATTGCACTCTGAAATTTTATTTGTACTTATTTGCAAAGGTCTCTAAAGTGATTGCATGCAATTTAGGAACTGAGTGACCTACACTTATTACAGTCACACTTTAGCAGTATTACATTAAATTGTTAAGGGAGCATAATATGATTTGAATGCTAATACCTTCACCAAGCTAAGGTCACGCTGCTCCTAAAAAGTGGGATTATTTTGGAGTGAGTGAATGAGGCATATTACATGCTGTGAATATTAATGACAAGTGGCAATAGGGAACTTGTCCTTCACTATAACTAAATAAGTATATGCTTTGTACAATTTATGTGCATTGACCACACCCATCTTCTCTAGTGAAATTCATACTCCAGCAGTTTTGTATCTAAATTTTACTTTCTGAAGCAACACTTATGAAGCTGACCCAATGACACTTTTTGTTACCATGAATAGCTTTTACTGGTACATGTGCATTTATTTACAAACTAAGCAATATAAGCAAATATAACTGTGGTATATAAATAGGTTAATTCAAAATATATTTACATTATATGCAATCATTTCATTATTTAAAATGATCGAGTATAATGGTAGGCTAAGTGTGGAGATGAGAATGGGTTCTGTCATGCACAGCAAAGGTGAAACTTCAGTGTTCTCTTACTTGCATGAAGATCTGTGCTCTGGGGGAGGAGTGTACCATATTATTAACCATGCTGATCAAAGTCTCACTCTCACTCATCTGCAGCACGTGAAGGGGAAACACAGGATGAGGACAAATCATTCTAGCCACAGCACAGACACACATATTTTGATCCCTCTACTGTGCTACACTATACTATACAAATTTGGACTATATATAATCGAAAACCAATTCTTTATTTGGGGACAAGGTTAATTTACTAAAATAATAATAATAATAATAATAATAATAATAACACCATAAAAGACATTTTGACATCCCAACCATTCATTTGCCATTCACATTGCAGCACTTATCAGCTTCACAACAGCCTTACTAGACAGCAATATAAAATCCTTTACTAAGGATATATGACTCTAATCACTTTAATTACATTGGTGATTTAGTATGGCTTTCATATTAAGCTGGGTACACATGTATGCAATTATAATTGAGATGTAATTAGTCTGTAAGTTCCAATGAGCATGCCAACTCACGTGTATACACTATACCAACATACCCGAGATGATCATCTCTCCTAATAATCTGCTGAAACAATCGTGAATCCGTACATACAGTACAAATATCTGCCTAGGCTTCACAGACCACCGCCAATGTCGGACAGATTATTGTATTCCGTATACAATAACCACATTTGTCCGACATCTTATCATTGGTGATTGCGATTTTTTAGAACATTTATATAATACACTGAAATCCTATGATCAGCCCAGTGATTACATAGGGGTGTATATAGCTTTGTCTCTTAAACAGATACTGCCAATAGTCCCTAATGACAATTTTGATCTTAGGATTTGAATATGTGTTTGGTATTTGGTATATCCTGCAAAAAGTAAGAATTAGACAGATGTGAGTTTAACACAGCTTTAACAAATAGTATATAATAAGGTGTGCAGCCCATCATCGTTTTACAGGTTTTCTGACCTCCAATTCAAGTGTAAACACCTGGAAAGTATTCAACATATAAACAGCACCAATATAGTATATAGGAAAAGTAGAAGTATTAGAGAATCTTAGCATTACCCCATTAATACATACATAATGTATGCAATAAAACTATCTGTGCCATGAGGCAAGCTGTACCACAGTTCACAGGTCACACCATCTACTATATTTATTACAGGGTTTTTCTAACTCTCAGACTGTGATATTATTGAAGAGCTACATTATTATTAAACTTATTATTTTTCTGCTGCAATAAAACATTTAAATGTCTTTTCAATGTTATAACACCATTGTTGCCATATTTTCCCAAATGATTTAATCATTTCCTTAAACGGCCGAGAATTTTGATCTGTACGATTAAAATGATACAAAACATTATGATTTCCGTACAAAATGTAGAGATTCCCAATATTGTTGTCATATTTTCAATGCATACAGCCTTTCTGTACACCAAGCATTCTTAATTCTCATTTCCATGTTTTCATATAAAGAAATGTAAGCACTGACACAATGTTATTGTGAGTCCACTCACATCACAATCTATGAGTAGAGAGATGGAAGGTCAGACACTGTCATAACTCTGAGTAGATATGTAGGGACAGGGTCATACTATAGCTTTGTGGCTTCCTACCTGCTGATCCAAAAAATCAAGGTGCCTCTGTAACTGCAGATCTAACATCTCATCCTGTGGGGAAGGGGAGGCAGCAGCAGGAGACAAACACAGGGTTAAAAAGGCAAAGCAGAGTGCATGATGGGTTTTAAGCCTCCCCCCACACCCAGTTGTCAAGTAATATTAAGCAAGGGATAGGGATCACAAATCTATCAAGCTGCCATGGCATGCACATTAAGTGCAAAAGCAGGGAAGGAAAGACATTATGACATGCAGCATAAAGCAATACAAACACACCTAAAACTTCAGGTCACATAAGAAAAAAGATGAGACACATGCCTAACACAAAGAGCATGCAATACGCAATAAACTCCATACAGGTACGGTAGCTAAAGAACAATCCAAGACCACACTCAGGACATAATTCAGAAGGTATTTTATATCTTGTGTTATGTACATTTTTTATTTCTGTTGGTAAAAGGTTCTTAATCTACATATTACTATAATTCCTGATTTTTTTTTATAAATTAGGTTTTGTGAACATTATGTTATATGAATTATTTTCCTGTCCCTTTATGCAAAGTAAAGCATACTGTGCTCTCACTCTTCACTGCTCTAATATAGGTTTTTAAGTGCACACAGACTGGAGAAAAGATAGATTGGAAAAGTTCTTATATACAGGCTTGTCAAAGTATTGTTTTTTTTTTATTTTTAAAAAAGGTACTTAAAGCTTAAAAACAAGTAATAATTATTTCCAGTATTCCGCATCATTTGTCTCCAGTCTCCCCAGTATTCCCCATCATGTGTCTGCAGCCTTCCCAGTATGCCCCATCATGTGTCTGCAGCCTCCCTAGTATTCCCCATCATGGGCCTGCAGCCTCCCCAGTATTCCCCATCATGTGTCTCCAGCCTCCCCAGTATTCCCCATCGTGTCTCCAGCCTCCCCAGTATTCCCCATCATGTGTCTCCAGCCTCCCCAGTATTCCCCATCATGGCCCTGATTCAGAGATTGAAAATAAGAACTTAAAGTTACACCTGGGCTAAACCATGTTGATTTCAGGGGAGTCAAATTTCATTTGTTGCAACAGTATTATAGTTAAAAGGTGATGTTTCCCAGCTCAAGTCTAATTAGCAGTTTAAAAGTGAAGCTGATCAGGTATCTGTGTGCAATAAGTAAAAGCAAAGCATTCTCCCTGCATGCACAGAATAAAATTAACTTGACTCCCCCTGAAATCAACATGGTTTAGCCCAGGTGTAACTTTAAGTTCTTATTTTCAATCTCTGAATCAGGGCCTATATAACAACACATAACATCTTTGTTTTTTTCATATATACCGCCTTTTAAAAAAGCAAAGCATTTTCCCTGCATGCATAGAATAAAATTAACTTGACTCCCCCTGAAATCAACATGGTTTTTCCCAGGTGTAACTTTAAGTTCTTATTTTCAGCCTCTGAATCGGGCCCCATGTCTCCAGCCTCCCCAGTATTCCCCATCATGTGTCTAGTCTCCCCAGTATACCCCATCATGTGTCTACAGCCTCCCCAGTATTCCACATCATGTGTCCCCAGCCTCCCCAGTGTTCTCTAGTATGTGTCTCCAGCCTCCCCTGTATTCCCCATAATGTGTCTTCAGTCTCCTTAGTTTTCCCAATCATGTGCCTCCAGCCTCCTCATTATTCCCCATCATGTGTCTCCAGCCTCCCCAGTATTCCCCATAATGTGTCTCCAGCCTCCTCAGTATTCCCCATCCGGTGTCTGCAGCCTTCCCAGTATTCCTCAGCATGTGTTTGCAGCCTTCCCAGTATTCCTCAGCATGTGTTTGCAGCCTCCCCAGTATTCCCCAGCATGTGTCTGCATCCCTCCCAGTATTCCTCAATATGTATCTCCAGCCCTCCCAGTATTCCCCATCATGTGTCTCCAGCCTCCCCAGTACTTCCCATCCTGTGTCTACAGCCTCCCCAGTATTCCCCATCATGTCTGCAGTTTCGCCGGTGTTCTCCAGCATTTTATACTTTACTTACCTTTTCCATGTTCCTTCTGGTACTGTCCTCAGACTTGAGGTCGCACCAGCATCACACTACAGGAAGTCCCGGCTGACACCTAGATTCAATGTTAGGGCCCCGTTCAATTGAATGAGAAATCTGCCTTATTTTGGTTGCAATGCTAATTGCGCTTTTAACCGGCTATTACGGCAGCCAAAATTAATGGATTTTAATATGCACCTCTATGGGGTGAGGACCAGAATGATCACATTTGTATGCATATTCATGTATATTCATGTTAACAGTTAATTGTAAACACACAAACCTCTCACTTCTGTGATATGATGAAGCTCAGGATAATACTACAACTGAGAAAAAGCTGTATAACTGAGGAATCCTATATAGTTGATCTGATAAATTATCACAATATAGTATGTTTAACGTATAATTGTTCCCCCCCCCCAAAAAAAAATTGAGTAACATCCTTTTATATGTCCGTAGTCTGTTTTGTGTTTCCTTTATTCATAGCTACAAGGTTATGGATGATAATGAAAAAAAAAATAGTGAGTGCAAAATTCAACATCTAATTGTAAACCCATGTTTAAATGTTGCACAATGGTCTTTTCTTTCCTTTATTTACTGATGTTTGCCGATATTGGAGAGAACATAATAAGCATAGTGGATTGGCCTATACAGAGAACCCCATCAACACTCTTCACTGTGATCTTATATACCTACAAGTTCAAACCAACCAACTGACAAGGTGAATGAGCCTAAACAGATCATATTTATTATATATGTTACTATTATCAAATAACAGTACTTATTTTGTATTATTATTTTTTTTGCATCAAGGTAACACTGCTTTTACATGAATGCACAAATACCAATTTTAGTAGTGAGTTAATAAATGTTCCTAGCGAACTCTACATTTTTATCTTCCCCAACCACACGTCAATGTGATATGCATTTGCCAAGGTGCAAATTTACTTTGTTTTTCTCATAATTAATCATCATATCTAGAATATTTATAAAGAGATGTTAGGAACTATGTATAATCTTTTTTGAATCCCAGGAAAATTGTTGTGTGTGTGTGTTTGTGTATATATGTATAAGAAAATTTGCTAAGCCTGTTCGGCTTTGGTAAAAGCTGGTTAAGGGTTCTTGTGGTTACAGATGGATAGTAAGGGCAGGTTCCATACATCTGTATCATTTTGTGTCTTTGGGGCTACAAGCCTGACACTGAACTAAGTAGTACATGCTAAAGAAATTACAACAAAAGAAAACAACCAGGTCTGCCTTAAGTGATTGGAATCCTAAAAACCTTCCAAATGAGTTAATAAAAAAAAAAAGACACATTTATTTAATACAACATGATCTGGTACCAAAAAGAACAATTAAATAATAAATATAAAAATCATTCAAATAGCCTCAAATCACAAACTGTATGTAGAAGATGTATACTATGCAGCCCAAACGGTTGTGTGGATATTCAGAAAAAAATGTATACATTTAAATCCAAGGGATATATTGCACAATTGAAATGAGCAGTCTCTCACAATGTTCTGTGATGGAGGTAAAATTGCAATATTGCCAATTTCTCTCCCTACAAAAGAATCATTAATTTTTCTAAAAGGAGGCGAGTGGATGATTTTAATATTTATGATATGTTTGTAGTTATTTTTGGTACCAGATCATGTTGTATTAAATAAATGTGTCTTTTTTTTTTACTAATTTGGAAGGTTTTTATGATTCTAACCACTTAAGGCAGCACTGGTTGCTTTCTTTTGTTGTAATTTCTTGGCCTTACCAACCCTTCACTAAGGAGCACCTACTGGTGGTAAAATAATTATTTAAATTGTAAATGTTTCCAGAGTGTCATTATATTGGTTATTGTTTTGTTGTTAACCAATTAGTACATGAACCTGTCACAGGGTGATAAAAAGCCATCAGGCTGTATTTCCAGGGTATCTCATTGTGCATGTTGAACTTGTATTCTGTTTTGTTTGTGTTGCACACTAGGTGCTTCAAAGTAAGGCAGGACACCTAAATATTTAGATAAGTAACTAGCACTGCTTAGGATTTTCTTTGTTTACTTTGTTTCTCTTTGTTTGCTTTAGCTGAGACTAGGTGCACCATTTCAAAATCTGGTGAAATATTTTATGGTTAAGTGCTTCCGTCTGCACAAGAGAAGGCATCTAACTTCCTTTACTATACACACACACACACTAACAGAAGTCATCACATGATGAGGTCTAAGTATACAGTACTACTGTTGTATGTACAAACTGCTGGAGCCTATCATAGATACAAAATATTAGTGCAAATAAATATATATAAATATAAACCAATTGCTGAGCATTTTAGATAGCTGGTATTTGATTAGACTGGTCGACAATGTTTTTGTCACAGCGCTCCTTGTGTGTTTTTATCAGTGCATTTTCTGTGCAGACTTCATCAATGTTCATATATTCTCCCTATCACCCATAATTTTGAAGCCATACCCACTTCAAGAGTGCTGTGTTACCTGTTAATATAGTGTTTATGGGGGCTGTTATTGGCAGCTCCTGGTGGGTGGGTCAAGTGAGTCTTTCAGTGCAAGGGTTAATCTTGAAGGGCCTGATTCAGAGATCCAATATTAACGATAGTTAGGTGCGTATATTTAGGGTCGGATCGATTTTGCATCAACTGTGCATACGTAGTAATAGTGCAACGCCATCTACGTTGAAGATAGGGTCGGAAATGCCTTAAGGTCGGACTTGTGAATCGGTCGGGAACAATTGCGATCCTAAGTCTAGCGGACATCTACTAACCGAAATTTTGCATAGAAATGAGCAATATACGCAACTAATACACATAAGGTCGGAAGTGAGTGCGGCCAGATAGAGCAAGTCAATGCAGGTCTAACTTTAGGTCCGGCCGCTGTTTGCAAGGGGAGTGACTGTTTATTCAGTGGGATGTAACCTGCTCCGACCTGCCACTTAGATGCGTATATTTGCGATCCCATCGCCGACGGATCTCTGAATCACGCCTGAAATCTCTGTTCTGCTTGATCCACATTTGCTGGCCATCAAGGTTGAGCTTTAAATCAGATGCACCAACTGGCATTGTCTAGCCATGCCTAGAAGCTGTGTTAACTTCCCAGATTCATTTTGCTACATCTGTGGTGAGGTGAAATTTAAAAGTCAAAGACACCATTTGACTCCACTCCTGAAGCACTGTTATAAGCTCTACTTTGGATTTAAAATTGCTGTCCAAGACAAGGACTGGGATCCTCATATATGCTGCATCACCTGCTTCAGACTCCTCATAGGTTGGTCAAAGGGTGCTCGGCACCTAAAGTTTGCAGTTCCAATGATATGGTGGGAACCAAATGACCACTGCACAGGCTGCTACTTTTGCCTGACAAACATTGTGGGCTTTAGCTCCAAGACAAAGCACGCCATTGCATACCTGGATTTACCGTCAACCATGAGACCTGTGCCTCACAGTGAATGCATGCCAGTGCCAAAGTCTGCAGAAAAGTTTAGACTTCAAAGAGATGAACATGAAATGGACCCTGCAGAGCATATCGAGGATAAGGCAAGTGCTGACCCAACGCTTGAGTCTCCCTGTCTGTCTCCTAAACCACATCTTATTACACAAGGGGATCTCAATGACCTTGTCAGAGATATAAACCTGTCTAACAGGCATGTAGAACTTTTAGGGCTGGAATTTCCTTCACCATGACACTAAGGTTTGCGTTTTCAGAAACAGACATAATGACTTCTTTGCACTGGAAGATGGACTTGTATTTTGCCATACTCATTTTGCCTACTCATTGATTCTTCCAAAGTCAGTTTGAAAGCTGTGCTTCTTCACAACAGCAACAAGTTACCCTCAGTACCACTAGCTCATGCTGCTGCAATGAAGGAAACATATGGGAACATGGAACTCCAATGGCATGTAGTGACTTAAAAGTCGCTGAACAAAATCAGATATGCAGAACACCAATGGCATGTCTGTGGTGACTTAAAAGTCATTTCACTCCTGCTGGGATTACAGCTTGGTTACACAACATACTTCAGTTTTCTGTGTGAGTGGCACAGCAGTGGCCAAAGTGAACTTCACTGACCCCGGGAATCAAAAATGATTTTAGCACCCCACTTGTTGATCCAGCAAAAGTATATCTGCCTCCACTCCATATAAAACTGGGCCTTGCCAAGAACTTTAGCAAAGCACTGGACTGACAA
This sequence comes from Limnodynastes dumerilii, assembly GCA_011038615.1. Taxonomy (NCBI): domain Eukaryota; kingdom Metazoa; phylum Chordata; class Amphibia; order Anura; family Limnodynastidae; genus Limnodynastes; species Limnodynastes dumerilii. The sequence goes on from WWET01002495.1 coordinate 145,106, forward strand.
GAGTGGATATGCCTTTGCCTTCTAAAGAGAAATTTCCGAGGGTCACTGAGGCAAAGCCTAAAGAGGGGATCTTCCTTAGAACTCAGATTATAAAACTGAGGCTTGATGTGCGCTTTGATGGCCTCCTTAATCCATATGAGAAAGCTGCATGGGTGGCTCTCAAGAACATTTGCCACAACTTCTTAGACAACAATAAGGCAGACAACTACAGAGAGCTTGTGGAAGATCTCTGTAACATCTTACAAGAACATGGGGTATAACAATGGACCATATTCACAGATCCGGATGAGTTAGGGGCGGACAAATGCGCAACTAACTCACCCGTCCTGTCCCTATCCTGCCCCCCCCCCCCCCTTTTTTGGTTCTTTTTCGTCGCTCATTTTTAGTTACTTTATGGCACTTATAAGTGCCATAGAGCTACCTTAACAATCCATGCAATGTCCGCAGAGACAGAGATGTTCCTGAGATAATTCACAGTAGAAAATCATATGCTTCAACATTTTAAGGGCTCTAATTACCATCATTAGCGCAATGAGCGAGACGCAGCGAGCTTGGCAGGACCGCAGGAAGTATTTATTAATACTTACCCATCCGGCGAAGTTCCATGATGGTCAGCGAGAATACAATTAACTTGACTTTCCCTGAAATCAACATGGTTTTCCCCAGGAATAACTTTCCTCTCTTATTTTCAATCTCTGAATCAAGTCCCCTATTACTAATCCTGGGCCTGATCCAGACTCCTGCACGCTTTCCGTGCACGCGGGGGTCTGAATTTCCGCGAGACAGAGGGGAGTGCACACCCCGTCACTCCCCTCTGTGGTGCGGGCTTTATGGCAGCGCAAGCTTAAATGCGTTAAATGCCTTAAATGCAGCGTGCGGATCAGCGGTCCGTACGACCGCCGATCCGCTACAGAGTGGGAGCCCCCTCCCACACTGTACACTTTACATGCTTCCCCCCACCCGCTTTAGCGGAAGGAAGGGAAGCACAGCCCATTTCCTTGGAAATTGTCTCGGACAGAACAAAGTTAGCTAGCTACTATAGTAATCCTAGCGTAACATCTGGAGTGCGCATGTGCCCTCCAGTTAAGTCAGGTGATTTACGCACCTTGCGTGCGTAAATCACCTGACGGTATTAAATCTGGATCCAGTCCCCTGTATTTTTTTTCAGTGATGTTGCCAACAATGTAATATTATTATTGATTGACCGGATTCATACTTTTGAATTCCTCTTGTATCGAATGTTTGTATGTTCTGTGCATGCATCTGTCCTACCCGATCGGTACAATCCCTTCTATACAATGGCGTGACAAATGACAATTCAGAAAGGGGCAGGACTTAGTATTTCAATGTACAGTATAGGCGTGTGAACAGACTAGGTTCCAATTCAGAATTCCTAACTGTCATATTATGTTTATAGGAGTTGGAAAACATAGGTTATAAGTCCATACATTATAAGGGAAGTGGTTAGTGGTGTGTTCACTCTGATGTGTGGGTAAAGTGGGTCTCTGACAGCGGATTCTAGTGCAAAATTAGAAAATTGGATCCGGCCCATTAGAATTATGTAAAGTCTAAAACATATTTCATTATTTTACTTTAGATAGAAACAAGAACAAAAAAAACAGACAAATGAAAAATGAAAAACAAGAACTAAAATCTAAGACATTTACTAGCACACAAAGACACGCACACACACAACTATTACAGAGTAGAAAGTGTAGAAACTAAGGTGTGCTGAGTGTTCCTTCCCATTACAATGCATCTTTAAAATCAAAGAAATGTTGGTAAATGATCTCTACCATAGGCATTATGTTCCAACTTACCATTTTGTCATGTAGAGGAGGAGATGAAGGGTAGCTATACGAGTACACTCCTGTGGTCACCGGCCGCCGATCTCCCAAATAGTCATACTGACAAGACAAAGAGAAATAAGTTATATAATTGTAACTCTACTTAGATGTTAAAGTAAACATATACAGATATTTTCTACAATGATGAATGTACCAGAAATAAAGAAAAATACCATACAACAGCATTCATAACACAACTGAATTATACCATATTAAAGCCTGAAAAACCAAATACAATTTAATAAACTTCAAAACGTGTCCTATTTCCTTATTAACCTTATTATGCAGTGCATCACTTAAAATACAATAACAGACTACATTTACATATCAAAATACACATATATACAGTGCATCCGGAAAGTATTCACAGCGCTTCACTTTTTCCACGTTTTTAGTTACTTTATGGCACTTATGAGTGCCATAGAGCTACCTTAACAATCCATGCAATGTCCGCAGAGACAGAGATGTTCCTGAGATTGATGTTCCACATTGTTATGTTACAGCCTTATTCTAAAATAGAATACATTTATTTTTTCCCTCAAAATTCTACCTACAATACCCCATAATGACAACGTGAAAGAGTTTTTTTTAGGAGATTTTTGAAAAATTTAATAAAAATAAAAAACTAAGGAATCACATGTATTAGTGTGTAGTATTCACAGCCTTTGCCATGAAGCTCAAAATTGAGCTCAGGTGCATCCTGTTTCTACTGATCATCCTTGAGATGTCACTACAGCTTAATTGCAGTCGGTCTGTGGTAAACTCTGTTGACTGGACATGATTTGGAAAGGCACACACCTGTATATATAAGGTCCCACACTTGACAGTGCATGTCAGAGCAGAAACCAAGCATGTAGTCAAAGGAATTGTCTGTAGACCTCCGAGACAGGGTTGTCTCGAGGCACAAACCTGGGGAAGGGTACAGAAAAATATCTGCTGCTTTGAAGGTCTCAATGAGCACAGTGGCCTCCATCATCCGTATATGGAAAAAGTTCAGAACCACCAGGACTCTTCCTAGAGCTGACCAGCCGTCTCAACTGAGTGATCTGGGAAAAATGGCACTAGTCAGGGAGGTGATCAAGAACCCGGTGGTCACTATGTCAGAGCTACAACATTCCTCTGTGGAGAGAAGAGAACCTTCCAGAAGACTGTGGAGAGAGGAGAACCCTCCAGAAGGACAATCATCCCTGCAGAAATCCACCAATCAGGCCTGTATGGTAGAGTGGCCAGACAGAAGCCACTCCTTAGTAAAAAGCACATGGCAGTCCACCTGGAGTTTGCCAAAATGCGCCTGAAGAATCTCTGACCATGAGAAACAAAATTCTCTGGTCTGATGAGACAAAGATTGAACTCTTTGGTGAGAATACCAGGCGTTATGTTTGGAGGAAACCAGGCACCACTCATCACCAGGTCAATACCATCCCTAGAGTGAAGCATGGTGGTGGCAGCATTATGCTGTGGGGATGTTTTTCAGCAGCAGGAGCTGGGAGACTAGTCAGGATAGAGGGAAAGGTGAATGCAGCAATGTACAGAGACATCCTAGATGAAAATCTGCTCCAGAGCGCTCTTGACCTCAGACTGCGGCGACGGTTCATCTTTCAGGAGGACAACGACCCACAGAGCCAAGATATCAAAGGAGTGGCTTCAGGACAACTCTGTGAATGTCCTTGAGTGGCCCAGCCAGACTTGAATCTGATTTAACATCTCTGGAGAGATCTGAAAATGGCTGTGCACAGACGCTTCCCATCCAACCTGATGGAGCTTGAGAGGTGCTGCAAAGAGGAATGGGCGAAACTGCCAAAGATAGGTGTGCCAAGCTTGTGGCATCATATTCAAAAAGACTTGAGGCTGTAATTGCTGCCAAAGGTGCATCAACAAAGTATTGCGCAAAGGCTGTGAATACTTAGGTACATGTGATTTCTTAGTTTTAGTTTTTGATTTTTAATAAATTTGCAAACATCTCCCCCAAAATTTTTCACATTGCCATTATGGAGTATTGTGTGTAAAATTTTTAGGTAAAAAATGAATTTTTTACATTTTGGAATAAGTCTGTAACATAACAAAATGTGGAAAAAGTGAAGCGCTGTGAATACTTTCCGGATGCACTGTATATATATATATATATATCTTCATGTCTCACCAATACTGCAAGTTTATTAAGCAGCCGGCATCAGTTCAGTTTCTGTGTACACAGTCATTTGATATAATAGTCTTTTTTTTTAAGTTTCACTTAATAAATATAGTCAAGGAAATATTCATTTAACAATAGAGCACTGGGCAGACTATAGAAGCATTTATGGTTGTTTAATAATGACAAACTAATGAAAAATCACGAGTTTTCGCTGGTAAAATAAAATATGCTTTTCATTGCATTATCCAGTTTAGCAGGGAACCTTTTACAAAGACAAAATTGTACTGTGTACATAATCATTCTTTATATATCTACTAACAACACTGCTCAGCAGAAACGATCCCTAGCAAATGGTGAAAGTGGAAAATCACTCCACAAACTACACAAACTAAATTGGTATATTGTTCAGAGACATTTAAGAAGGCCAGAATCCTCTTTTAAAGAGAAGCGATTTGAGGAGTGAGTGTATCAACTTTAGGATAAATAAGGAAAGAAGAAATGTAATGTTGTGGAACAGAATTATACAACGTCAGTGACATAAAGGGGTGTATAAGGAACATCTACAGAGGCTTTCAGTCACACTCTATGTGCGGCACAATTTATTGTCCCATATAAGACCTGCAACAGTTTTGCATTAAGCAATATAATTAACCTTTTACTCTGATGACGTTTTTTTTTATTGTCTTATTTTATTATTTATTGCATTGAACACTTGAGCCCAGTCGACCGGACTGGATATATGATCACACACTATACAGTGGAGCCTGTTTGCTCCCACAGCTGGTGAGTAAGATTTCACCAGAGTTCTGCACATTGGCCCAGATCCTGACTAACGACCGACAGATGTGGTGGTGTGCGTAATTCCCATGTCAGCTATGATGGGCGCATGCTCACATTGTCAGTACGCTTGCAAAGTTACGTACGCCAGCCGGTACGAAAAAGTGGCTGGCTAAAGTTTTATGATTGCCGTATATCCACCATCTAGGTGGAGGAAGGCATGGTAATTAGGTATCAGAGCGGGTGAAGCCCCGTTACGACTATATCTGCGGCTGTAAGGCCATAGACCTAGTCGTAAAAGTTAAGGTAGCAATCTGGACACGTAAGTGTGCAGGGGACGTGCACTCAACGCTACGCGATCGTACGGAGAGACCCTCGCATGCACATAATGTGTGCGTGGGTCTTGATCTGGGCCATTGTCCTTTACTTGAGATACTGCACCACAAGGTCCATTTTTTTATGTAGAGGAGCTGGTGCTATAGTGGAGGCAGTTTTTCTGGCTATTTCTATCACTTATTGACCTTTAGGATTTACTAGGAATCAAATTCCAGGAACTCCAGGACTAAGGACCGGATTCACAACACCGCATTTTTTTTTTTGACTTAGCCTAGTTATTCGTTTTTTGCTACTACGCATGTGTAGTAACTATTTTATGCTATCTTCGTAACATTTTGTTACATAGATTGCATATGTGCGGTCTTTAAAGATGTACGCAATCAACGCAAAAAACCCCACTATATATATAGCGTAAAATAGTTACTACACATGCATAGTAGCTAAAAACGAATAATTAGGCACGTAAGTAAAAAAAAATGCGGTGTTGTGAATCCGGTCCTAAAACAGCAGCTGAGTGCTATTTGGAAAATTGCTTTTGTGCTCAATGTAACTATTCCCTATTGCATATTTTATATAATAGTATTGGTGACAAATAGAGTTGTCAAACTAAATGTATAAATAGGTTTTAGATGTCCAAAGTTGATTAAAATACATCAGCTTCATGCAGACAAACATACAATAACAGCAATGGCTATATGCCATGCTTCAAGACATAAGAAATAAGAAAACCTTTAAAAAAGCAGGTCTAACATTTTATCAATCTGTTTCAGCATTGTCTTATATTGTAGATTAACGCTTTACTTTTTTATTAAACTTAATAACAGTTTAGTGATGTACCTTTAAAGCAATTTACATCAAACTGTTTTAACGCAGCTAAATATGCTGTTTCCATTTTTTAATGGGCTGAGATTAGAGGCAACCCCTAGGTTTTGTAAGGTCCTAGGCAAAAGATTAGAAGGGTTCCCATCAAACATTGTAGTATATACTTCTATTTATAAAAGAATATTTTCCAGTTATTTATAATATAATATATATAATAAACATTAGCAGCAATCAAATGACTAAAAGTTCATAAAAACAATTCAGTGTAAATGTAAATAAATAAATGAAAGTCGGCAAACCCAAAGCTCATTGTTCATCTTATGATTCACTGGTTTATGATCTTTTGTATGGCCTTAATAATTTGATTGCTGATAATTTAATTGTTTTGAAATTCATCAATGATATTAATCAAAAAAGGATAAATCATCTCACTGAGTGCTCTCTTCTGAAATGTGTCCTTTTTTGTCTTGTTTATTTTGTATTCTCTATTGGATTTTGTTTCCTTTCTATTGCTTTTATTCTCAACTTCTTTATTAATCTTTCTTTCTCTCTTTCTCTCTTTCTTTCTCTCTCCAATTTCTCCTCCCCTGCTCTTTTTACTTTATTTACAGTATTCAGCTCTCTGCATCTCCCCCTCTCCTCTCCTGAATTAAGGTAATGTTTCCAAACCCATGCAGAATACTTAGTTCCTCCACGTCACTCCTGTCTTCTTCAAGGATCTCCTGCAGTAGCTCTAACACTGCCCTGAAAAGTTTCACGAGATTGATGTCGTCATTAATCTCGTGAGACATTATCAGCTCCTCAGCACTAGCACATAGCGCAGGAACAGGCTGTACTGTGGCTGAATGTTTAACTAAGCTTTTTAGCTTAAAAGCTTAGTTTAGCATCCAGAAAGCACAGTCCGTTCCTGTGAAAGTCTGCTGAAGAGAAGGGGGAGGGGGGGTAGGTACTGTCTATGGCCAGCGGTATCCTGAACATTGGATATAGAGCTAGCTGGTTCTAGACTACAGTCTGCGGTCTGGGGCAAATATGGATTCTGTGGGTTCTCTTTAGTATGTTTCCTTTTTCGGAAGCCTTTGCATAACATATTTTATGGACAAAAAAATTAAACATACACTTTTTTAGATATTCAAGGTCATGTGACCTTTACACTTTTTGTCATGTATGCACCCCTGTTGCATGAAGACCATGTATCACTGAGGGCTAATATTTTACATATGAATGATGATTTAGCATGGAAAGACCCTGTAAATTAGGTATATTACAATAATATTTTTACAATATTTAAAGTATAAAATACATATATTCTTATGCAAACTCACTCACTTTTGGAGAGCTAATTGAACGTCGCATGGTATATGCTGCTGGTTCACCAAAGCTTTCATCCCGAGACACCGTTTCAAATCGTGCACTTGGGGAGCGCACCGGAGAATAAACTCTAGGACGTGTTCCGTATGTCCCCTGGCTTGGAGAGCGTGGCACTGAACGAGAACGAGGCTGTAGAGAGAGGCGGCGGAGAGATCCACAAGCAGCATCCGTCTCCTGGTAGTACAAAGCTGGACGCTGGCCCCACAGTTCTGCAGGACGACCATAAACACCTGGCTCCTTCCAATCCCGTGGCTGATAAGGTGCTCCATTGCGAAAGCCTTGTCGTTTATCTTCTAAAGCCCACTGGGGTACACCTCTGTCAAAAGCTGACATAGAACAAATGCTGTCTGGTCTTGATCCAGCTGGAGTGTAATATTGGTAACCATCAGGATACTGAGCAGGGTATTGGTAGTAATCAGGTAGGTGGTGGGATCCTGGAAAGTATCTGTTAGGGCTGTTTGGAAACACAGATTGTATTTACTGCACAATATTTGGCATAGCATTACAAATGAATGCTTTATTTATTAGGGGTTACAGTAGAAGTATTGAATCAAAACAGATACCACTGTGCAACCTGCAATCATAAAAATAAAAATAAGCAAACAGGGGCTTTCTTTGTACTTTAAACTGAATGTTTTTTGTTTTTTTCTTTTTTTTTCTTTTTAAGTTTTGGAGATAATGACCTGTTCTTATTACCTTAATTTTTATACATTTATTCCATTACTGTTTCCTTCTACCACTCACTCTTGGGGCCAGATTTACTAAGCTGGCCCTTTATCTCTGTTACATTCTCTCACCTTTGTATTTCTTCATTTGGAGCTGCTGCTCTACGTAAATTGACCCACTGCTGTAGTTGTGACATTGAGTTCTGTCTCTGTGCCAGCTTCTCTGGATGGGTACGTGGTAAGTTTCCCCTTCGTTGACCATTACCATCTGGATAGGCTGTACTGGCAGGTCGACCAGGAGAAGGCATGAAGCCCCAACCATTGGGCTGTGGTGGCCGTTCCCCCTCTGGTAAATGTCTGGGAGGCTCCAGGTCAACAAGTCTGTCTGCAGGAGCACCTGACCCATTAACTTTAGCTAATGGGTCTTTTCTGAATTCTGATCTTCTTTCCAACTTTTCAGAACCTCTTCCATCCCCCTCACCACGACTTCGCGTCTCTGGATCACGGTCTCTCATCGGGGGTATATTTTCACTGTCCTGTCTTTCCAATCTGCAAAACAAAAATGATAGCATTTGGATTTTAAGAGATATCTTTTAAAATCAACAAAAAAACATAAACGTCTACACAGTCATTAAAGTTTACCGTTATCTACCTAGTGAAAGATGCTATGACAGACTAGTAGCCTTGCTCAATTGTTATTTTACTTCCTTTTATACTTCTAATAAAGTGAAAATGTATATATTTAATATTGAAATAAACATAGAAAGCTCTATTTCTTAACCTCTTTTCTAGGGATGGTACCTACTACACTCTCTTCTTCAGTGGCTTTTTTAAGTCTGCTTTCATTCTATGCATGCACAAAATGCAAAAAGAAACGCAATGTTTAAAGCGGGACGGAGTCGCCAGAACAAAATGACCCTGAGAGGTGAGTTACACTCTGGGATATTTAGGGTTAGGCTGGGGGAGGGAAGTTTTAGGGTCAGGCTGCAGGGAAGAGAGTCTTAGGGTCAGGCTGCGAGGATGGGAGTCTTAGGGTTAGGCCTCAGGGACAGGAGTCTTAGTCTGTAGGGATGTGAGTCTTAGGATTTTTCCTGAAGCTCCGAGTCATCTATGCTTGTGACTTACTGTCGTTTATTCCTTTCTTTGCTACTATACACTCATTTATATCTGGAATCGTTTTGGATACAAACCTACACTGGAACTTACCCTTTTTAGGTACCTATCTACAGGTCTTGTTTTTCTACAAGTTGGATCATTTCAACGTGCACGTTGCAACTTTATTGTGACATTCTTTTTAAATCCCTGCAGGGTTGTTACATTTGTATCTGTTTACTATATTGAATTAATAACTTTATGTGCAGCGCTTTCCACAGTGTGTTGTTTTTTGTAATAAAATTTTATATCTATTCATAGCTGGAATTTGTCATCTGGTGTCCTTATAGGCTCGCCCCCGTTTTGTTTTGAGTCTTAGGATCAGGCTGTGCGGGGGGGGCTTAAGGTTAGGCTACAGGGAGGTGAATCTTAGAGTTAGGCTGCAGGAAAGGGAGTCTTAGGGTAGGGCTGTGGGGAGTAGAGGGTTAGGGTAGGGTTAGAGTAGTGGAAGGGAAGGGTTAGGGTAGTGGAATGGGAGGGTTAGAATAAGGACTAGAATAAGGGTAAGGGTAGATAAATACTTACAAGTCGACACATAGTCTTTGTTTCCAGGAAGATCGATTGCTTCTCCTCCTCGAGACAGAAGCAATCGATTTGCAAACCTCTTCTGAATTGAGTGGTATGAAACGGCCCTTTCGAAAAATGGTTGTTCGTACCAGCGACCCAAACCCATTTTGATCAAAAGAGTTCAGACTTGGGTCCCAGATCTGATAGTTTGTTGACTGATCAGAGTACTTTAACAAATTTATTATTTGATGTTATATAAAAATTTTCTAACATGGAAAATGTTCTGTGGAAAAATATTCTTCATTCCTTAAAATTGAAAATAATCTAAATGCCACCAATCACAGTACATTCTCCAGAGAATTATACTCAGAAGGTCGCAGTATAACTACACAAAGAAGTGACTGAGCATTGCATAATTTAATTTACTTTAATTAACTTTTCATTTATTTAATGTGTTAGCTATCTTGTGACAGCAAAGGTACTACTGATTGGAAACTAACCTAGGAGTAGGAGGGTTTTGGACCTGTGAAGCCTCCCCCATTACTCGCACCCAAGATTCCTGTTCTTCTCTACTCTCAGCACTAAAGTAATAAGTGCGGATGCCAGCATGTTCTGCCTGTCGAGACATTTGGCCTTGGTTATGAGTTTCGTCCCCTACCCAGCACACTGTTACCTGTGAAAAAAATAGAGTGGGGAGAAATCAAGGCACAAAACAATGCAAATAGGAACAGTTAAACATGCCAAGGAAAACAGGTATAGTTAAAGATTCCCAAAAATCCAAAAAAAGGTACTTTTTGGTGTATGCTATATTGATTGACTCTTATAGTTTTCTGTAGATAACTTGTTGAACAAATTCAATAAAATACTATATTTTTAGAAAAATAATAATAGCAATATAGTATAAATGATAAAATCCTACTTCAACAGTCATCAAAGTAGTTGCTACTTCTGCATTTTGTTACTTGTTCACCAAATACTTATTTGTACTATGAAGTATATGAATGGGGTTCACCATGCATGAATTCCCAGTGCATTGTGCAGAAAGTCACATTCTCCAATAATAATCTAATTCACTAGCCATCCTCAAGCAAAGGGCACACTATTACTGGCTACATGCATGTTTTTTTGTGTCAACAAATGTTCGTGCAGCATGCATGCTTGGCCTATGCCAGGCAATTGTGGGTAATGTAATCATGCAGCAGGTACAGCAGGACTTACTACCTAGCACAGCGATTCTGCAGGGGGAAGGCTCTTGGCAGGGGTACGTTCCATGGTATCCTCTCACCAGCACAGGAGGGAAGACAGAACAGGTGAGAGAGGCAGCATACACTCAGGGGCTTAAATCACTCACAGCAGAAGCCCCCATATGTAGCTCAAATGAATTGAACAATTTCAATGGCTTGTTTGCACAGGAAATAAAATGGATGTTTTAAGAGCAATATACACTGAAGACAGCATCATGTTTAAAGATTCCCATATTCTCAAAAATGTGTAAAATTTGCAGTGTGTTTTTGACACACTGCAAATTACAAATTAAATAATTTGTCACCATAAATGTTATTTATTTTAGGAATAAATAACATATTTATTTCCTAAAGAAGACAGGAAAATATATAACTATAATAATGATTAGAATCTGGAGAAAACTTTATTGAATACTATGATAAAGTATTCATAAAATGATTACATTTAAATGCCACACATACAAATAATTCCCATTAACAAAAAAGTAAGAATTCTGCTGCTTTAAAAACGCAAAAAAAAAAAAAAAAAAAAAAAAAAAAAGAGTGTGAGCAGTGTAATTTAGCATTATTTTTTACTTTAAACATGTCCCTGTCATCAGCAAATGCTTTTTATAAGAAAGAACAATCTTTTAACACAGAACCATAAGTATTGGATGAGATCTGTCAAATGTCAACTAATTTGTTACACTGAAAAATGAACAATTTTTGGCAAGCACTGACACAATAAAATGTGAACATGTTAGGACTATATAGAAAATAATAACATTTGTAAAATTTGAAGCAGGTTCAAAGAAGTGCATATCTACATGTAATTACATGTTAAATGTTTAACAATTATAGAAAATGCTAGAAAGCAACTCTGCTTCCTGAATTCTACTAACCTTAAAGGTGTGTTTACGACTGATGTTGTCTGATGGCTGAACAGGGGCAATGCGAAAACTCAGCAAGGGAATGCTTCCCAAAACACCCTCTTCTTTTTCATCTGAAAAAACAGAGCACTGAATAATGAAAATATAAAAGAAAGAGACTTGAGGGGGAGAGGAAAGAAGGGCTGCAATGAATTAAGTGAAAACAGCAGTATGTAAATAGAACACACAAAAATTGAGATCAAGCAACAGATATTGATTAACTGGTGACAAGAAGACAAAAACACACTTGCTGAAAAGTAATACATCAGGGAAAGGGATGGAGCTGGAAAGGAATGGAGCTACTAGACAAAGAGAGTGTGAGGCTGACATATGTCACGACAAACTAATGCAAAACACCTGATATAACTCTTTCACTTCCACATATTCTCCAAAAAACAGTGCTACTTTAATGGATTCTACTAAAACAAATATGTTCCACACAGAGTTCACACTCACCTGTGAATACAGTGTGTGGGAGGCTTTTGTATATTCACAAGAACACAATAAACAATGTGACAATAATAAATTATTCAGACTCCACCTGCTCTGTGTCTAAGCACAGCGGAACTGGGACCAATCAACAGATGGGAGCAAAGGCCCTCAAACCATCTGTTCTCGCTGCAATGGTTTTACACTTGAACTACTGAAAATATAGACCTTTGCACTGGTGATTCGATTAAGCTAATTACTATGTACCTTTGTAATAGAAGAGGCAACGATCAACAAGGACAAACCAGCGCTTGTTCCACTGCTTTACTCCAGAACTTGCCTGCAGAGATGGGGACAATCAAAGGAATAAAAAGGCACAAGTATGTATTTAAAGAAAAATATGTGAAAAGGAACAATGAAAACAAGACAAAGTTTAGAAAAAGAAGAGCTAGAGGAGGCATGAAAGAAGGAAAAACGTACCTCAAGGATAAACAAATCAGGGCAGAAAAATAAGCAGCGATTGAAATACAAATGCAGCAAATACAGTTGCTTTATACAGAAGTGCAATCAACATTATGTACATGGAAATATATAAATAAATATAAGTAAATATTCAAACTATTATAAATAATGATAAGAGCAAGGGAAAGAACACAGTTAATATCTGGTAGCAAGGGCAATAATGTATAAGTACTGTTTGACAATGTATTATTATTATTATTATTATTATTATTATAGATAGATAGACAGTAGAGGAAGATGGCAGGAGGGAGGGGCCCTGCTCATAAGAGCTAACATGCCAAGTGGTAGGGGGTAAACAAACAGAAAACACAGGGATGGATTTGGGGAGGATAGGTAAGCTTAGGTGGAAGAAGGGTAACTATCCAGAAGAAGTGAACTTTGAGGGAGTGTTTGAAGGACTGGAGGGTGTTGGATTGCCTGATAGGCTGTGGTAGGTTGTTCTATTGCCCGGAAGAGTCTTGGATAGTAAGAAGGCATGGATGTGGGAGGTGGGGTGAAAAAAAGTGAGGAGTCAGGGATGAAGCCCAGGCAGTGGAGTGGAGTTGCCGATGGTAATAGAGATAGTAGGGGTAGATTATGGTTTCTGTTTTGTCCATGTTAAGCTACGATGAGGCATAACTTTCTTCTATTAACCATTATAGTTCTTCTGTCACTGACCTGTTTGTACAACCAGCCTGTTTTAGTGACCTCAGCATTTGGATTCCTCTTCATTGAATTGGAACGTTTCCCAAAGGCGATTCCTTTCTTGGATGGTCGAGACGGCTTTGTAAAACAAAAAGTATGTCATTACTTGTGGTGACACATGACTTCTCACAAAAAACAGCAATACTTAAACTATTTGTGCCTCAGCACCTTCACTTTCCTTCTTAGCACACAAAGGAAACCCATGTTGCAAGATAACAGCACCATGGTGTGAAACACAACTTATGACTCCATGCAATGGTGCCACTCAAACAAGGCTCTTAGCTTGTGTTACAAGGTCGAGATGCATGCTAACATGTGAAATGCTCCACATCATTAAAATACAGGATAACACTGCTGCTGTTTGATGAAACTTTGTAACACATACATACACAAAATAAATATATACAATGAGCTATAAATGAGCATGAATTGACATCTACTCTATGCCTCAGTTTGCAATAAAATAGAAGCTATTGATGAGGAAAATTAACAAAATTTGTATGAACTGTTAGTGCACTTATCCTCGTCTTGCTGTATGTTCTTTATAGCATGTGACATTTATTAGATGATGGTCTTTAAAAAAAACAGTAAGGTAACAGGTACATTAAGCTTTCTAGTAGTGTAAACAGACAGACATACCTGCCACTGTAGCTTTGGGGAAAAGATAGAAGAATTAACTTTAAAAGAACCTTTACATTAATAACGCAACATTAATTGGGGAAGTCTTTTCATGCTATTTGAAAGATCATTATTTATTTCTGTGGGCACTGGCAAGTCCACATACAACAGTCTTGTCAACTGTTTTGAGCCATTGGCAAAAGACTACAGTGGGCATGAATCATCTCCAAAAATACCTAAAGGCTCAAAATTTAGTGAAAATGTAATATATGTAAATAGAAAGATATACTATTCATATTAATGATAACAGTATTTAAATAAAATATATTATAAATGACTTCTAGTTAAATTAAAATATATTAGGTTTGAGTCACAGTTAGGAATAAAAATAAAACAAATTAGTTTATATTTTCCATGCATGGAAATACTGGCTATATTATAACAGATGAGCTAAGATATAACACCTCTTAACTCTCCTGTAGATGAACATGATTTCTCTTACATCCATCTGGGGGTCACTGGTACACTGCTGCTCCAGCCCCCTACAACCCCCGCTGCTCCAGTAATTTTTAGTGCCTCAGGGAGTGAGGCCACGTTTTGAAGGGGCTCTATTTTTTCACTTTATTTAAATGTTTTAACTTTTTTCAGCCTATTCAGAGTGAGTACACTGTAGTCAGTGTGCCCACTCTCAGGCAGAGCTGAAAGCCGCGATCAGTGATCACGGGGCAGCTGGGGATTCCCCTTGGGGAACGACTCCTCGTTCCCACAGCAGGAGTGGACCCAGGACTGCCTGGCTCTAGGAGCGGGCGGAAAGCCCCGCACTCTCCTCCAATATTGCAGACGCCATTATCCCATGCTGTTTCCCTATCCCTTCCCAGCTGAGGGGAGGGCATAGGATTAAGGGTAAAATTCTGAATCCCACTCCCTATAAGAAAGAGGGTGGAAGTAGTCATTAGCCGGCTGCAGACAAACCCAGGTGTATCTGGGCTTACTAGCGTTTTCCTGGGCTCTGGAGTTCAGCATGTTATGCCATTGGGACTGCATGCATGGACTCTTTACCTGCCTTCTTCCCNNTCTTTACCTGCCTTCTTCCCCTGCTGCTTCGAAAGACTAAATACCTTCATTGCATATCAATTTTGTGTTGCTTAATATTGCCCTTAATCCTAGTGTGAAGTAGACACTTAGCTTTATACTGTAGGTATATTTTTGTTTGAATTTGACTATTGTTGAATTCTGTTACGATGTCCGATAAGGTCCCTAAAGCTAAAGCAAATTATTTTACTTGCACTATATGCAAGGCAAAATTACAGGCGGGTCACCAGGACCCAGGGGCACTTTGCGCTGAGTGCACAGACTGTTCTCCTGCTGTTGTTAGACCCTCCAGCGCCTGGTGAGCCCTCTTGGGCATCATCTCTGGGGCAGTCTGTTGCTGCCTTAGTTCAGATGCTGTCACAACAACACATGCTGTGTGTGTCCGACCGCTAACCTCCCCTTTCCAACCTAGTAGTCCTGAACCGGCTTGGTCCAGGTTGCTTCAGGAATCGGTTCAGGGACTGGCTAGAGTCTCTGCGTCACTGGAGAGATTCTTAAAGCCTAGTCTGCCATCTAGAAAGAGGCCGCAGTTATCCAGGGGCCTCTTGGTAGACTCAGATTCTGATTCCCTAGAAGAAGAGGGAGAGGTTGAGGAGGAAGATTTCTCCGACAGGGAGCTCCTGCTCAATCCTTCTCTTGCCCAGGGGGTGGAAGAGATGATAATAGCGATCCGCCGGTCGCTTAATATTTCAGAGGTCATGGAACAGGCCCCCTCTGCCAGGGGACAATCCTTTCATGGAAGATTACCCAGCTTCTCTTCCGGCAGAGGCAGTGCTAGAAGAGGCAGGCAATTCTGGTCTCAGTGCCCTAAGGAGCCCAAAACTCCTGAAAATCCCTCTGCATGATGGTGCTTGTCCCCTGCCACCTCCGGAAGAGGTAGGAGTCAGACTTCTTTTCTTTCAGGACAGGTGGCTGGCTTCCACAGAGGACAGGTGGATTCAGCAGATAGTTTCCAGAGGCTACATTATAAATCTCAGGGAAACCGCTCCTCAAAGGTTTTTAATTTCTCATTCCCCTTGGGAGCTACCTATCAGGGCCAAGCTTCTAGCTCTTCTAGACTCCCTTCTGGCCTGCAGAGTTATTTCGGTAGTCCTTTCACCTAAGAGGAAAGGGTTTCTACTCTACTATTTATTTCCGGTTTCCAAGCCGGACGGTGCGGTCCACCCCGTCCGATCTTGAACCTCAGTGATCTCAACGTCAGCATTCAGATCCCAAGATTCCAGATGAAATCTCTTCAGTCGGTCATTACATGTATGGAAAAGAAGGAATTTTTTGCCTCCATAGGCTTAAATGACGCGTACTTTCACGTCCTAATCTGGGAAGATCATCACTCTTCTAAGGTTCGCAATCTTGGGAAGACATTTTCAAATCCGAGCCTTACCGTTCGGCTCAGCCACTGCTCCCAAAATTTTCACAGAGATCATGGCGGTGATGACGGCCCTGTTGCGTTCGTGAGGAATTACAATTATTCCTTACTTGGATGAACTCCTTCTAAAGTCCCCATTGCGAGAGATTTTGAGTCAGGACCTGGCAGTCTCTTGCCAGGTCTTAGGGGGAACATGGGTGGATCCTCAACATTCCCAAATCAAACCTGTTCCCCAGTCAACAGATTGTGTTCCTAGGGACCATTTTCAACATGTGTCAACAACATGTGTTCCATCCCTTAGCCAAGGTCCAGAAGCTCCAGGATCTGGTCAGGAGAGTAACTTCAAGGCAGTCACCATCAGTCCATCTATGTATGTGTCTGATGGGGACCCTTGTGTCATCATTCGAGACCGTGCAGTATGGCAGAGTCCATGCTCACACTTTCAGTGGAATCTACTGACAGGCTGGTCAGGATCCCATCTATGACTTCACACACAGTTCCTTGCTCTGTCCGCCAGGACTCGCCAATACCTCAGTCACAGAATCTGGTGGTAGGCAGATCATTTGCTGCAGTGGACTGGACAATCAGATACCAGCTTTGAAGGTTGGGGACCCGTCATTTGGGATCAACGTCTCCAAGGAAGATGGACCAAAAGCAAATCCCTTCTGCCCATAAACATTCGAGAACTGAGGGCCATCTTCTATGCTCTTCAGGATGCCCTACCTTGGATCCAGGGTCTCCCAGTGAGGGTGCAGTACGACAACACCACCGTATATCAACCACCAGGGTGGCACTCTAGCTATGAGAGAGGCAGTGCACATTCTGTTCTGGGTAGAGACTCAGCTAACGTCCATCTCAGCGGTGTTCATGCCAGGGATAGAACATGTGGAGGCCAACTTCTTGAGTCGAGAAACTTTTCATCAGCTAATGGGCCCTGAATCAATTAGTGTTTTCCCAGAGCGCATGCGTAGTAGCTATTGTACGTAATCTGCGTATTGTTTCGATACGTAGATTGCATATATGCAGTCTTTTAGACCGCATATACACAATCTACGTATCGAAACGATACGCAGATTACGTACAATAGCTACTACGCATGCGCAGTAGCTATTGTTCATTAAATTACGTCCGTCTCTGGAAGACGGACGTAGTTCTGGATCCGGCCCACTGTTAGTAAAGTTTCGGTATGTGGGTTAACTAATGTTCTAATGTTAGTAACACCTTTTTCTTTCCAGAGTGAAAAGGGCAAAGCCGCTTGGCCGTTTTGAAAGTAAGTGTTTTGAAGAAGAGTTAAAAAAGGGAATGTTTGTAGTATATATTTGGTGTTTGCGGATGGCTTTCCACACAGTCCAGGCAGACATTAACAGAGGGTTTGCTAACATTTCACTAGCCATGTCTGGGGTGTAGTCACCAAGTTAAGGTTTGTCAGAAAGGACTGATCTAAGTGACCATCAATATAAGAGTTAGTATCGTGAAGCCAGTCCCTCATAACTCACAATATGCTTGTTTGACTATATAATTTAAGATTGGGGAAATTTATCCCTCCTACATTTGTAGCTTGTTGCAACTTAAATAAGCTAATCCTAGGGGGTTTGTGTTGCACAATAAACTTACGAAATATAGTGTTTAGCAATGTTTCTTCTCTTCCTTTCAAAGTTATGGGTAGTACTAGCAATGGATAGAGTAACTTAGGGAAACTAATCATTTTAAGATAAGACAATGGTAGCACCTCCCAACCCTCTCCGTTATTACCTTTTTGATGATTGTAGGTTTAGTGAGTATAAATTAGCT
The DNA here is from genome assembly GCA_011038615.1 of Limnodynastes dumerilii. Lineage (NCBI taxonomy): Eukaryota > Metazoa > Chordata > Amphibia > Anura > Limnodynastidae > Limnodynastes > Limnodynastes dumerilii. Next base: position 163,365 of record WWET01002495.1, read on the forward strand.
ATATTTTTAGGGATCTGAATACCAAGTAGGTCAAAGAAGTTTTTACCCAATTTTTGGGGTTTTAATAGCATAGCCATGGACTTTTCCTGATAAATAGAAAAGCCTGACAGCAAACCAAATGTATAAATTTTGTCCAGTATAAATGGAAGAGAAACTTCAGGGTTGGCGATATAAAGCAGGAGATCATCAGTGAATGTTGTGATCTATTTGCTATACCCTGAAAGATGTCCGCATTCTAGAGAATCCATAGTAGAGGGTCTAAAGCCAAATTAAATAATAGGGGGGATAGAGGACACCCTTGTCTAGTGCCTCTCGACATAAGTATAGGAGGGCTCATTTCACCGTTAATAGCCAATCTAACCCTTCCAAATGTTCGAGTCTCAAAAATGCGGAGTAAATGAAGCCAAGAGACCTTGTCAAAGGCTTTCTCGGCTTCAAGACAAAGTAGGATTTCAGTGGAAGAAGTAGATCTACAGTGATATGCTGCTATAGTAGCCGCAATTGCCGTTCTTATACCTTTGACTGAATGTCTTCCATGTGTTAAGCCAAACTGGTGTGGGGTTAGCGAAGTTGGAAGGAGTTATTAAAGCCTAGTGGCCATAATTTTAGCAATTTAACATAATTTGTAATCTAGGTTTTGTAAAGTGATAGGCCTATATGACGTCACATTTTGTGGATCCTTACCTGGTTTTGATATCAAAAATGTTTTGATCCGGAATAGAATCATGATGTATAGATTGAAACAATGAGGTGAGAAAGGGCGAAATATTAGATTGGAAGATCTTGTAAAATTCTGCTGTTAGGCCATCATGGCCCGAGGATATATTACTGTGAAATGTGGAAATTGTGTCTCATACTTCCTTTTCTGTAATAGGGGCATTTAGAAATTCTTGTTGGGTCGAGGTCAGCTTAGGAAATTTGGCCTCTTCTAAGATTTTGTAATGTAATGGTCTATCGTCTGGGGTTGATGTGTAAAGTTTAGAATAATAATCATGAAACTCTTTTATGAAAACTTTGATTTTGGTGAGCCTAGTCAGTAGTGATACTTTTCGAATAACCACTATGTGTTTTTTTTTCCCTAAACAGTTTAGTTAAATTTGCGAGAATTTTACCCGATTTGTTGCCCCATCGATAGAATTCATTTTTGTTTAATTTAAAAAGCTCTCCAGAACTTGTTTGCCGGAATATAATTTGACAACAAGGATTCATAAGGACTATGTAGGTGTGTATTAAGTGCCTCCTGCATTGTTTGTAGAAGAGTGTTGTATTTATCTTAGCATTCTTTTTTTTTATTTTTATTTTTTTGTATATGAAATAATATTTCCCTTAAGGACTGCTTTGGCTGCACTCCAGAATAATGTTGGGTCATCCCAATGTTCTGTATATTATAGCAATTTGGCATTAAAAAACGTCTGAAGTCGTCTGAATTATATAAATATAAGGGGAGTCTGCAGGGTATATATGATGGACATGGTAATGAGGTTCGAATGGAAAGTAGGATAGGGGCGTAATCTAATATTATTATGTATTTAATACCCACACTTATTGTCCTAGAGATGAGATGGACAGTTACTAGTATGTTATCAATCCTGGAAAAAGTATCATGAACCATGAAATGAAATGTATATGATCGTTCTGTAGGGTTGTAAATTCTCCAAGGATCTACAAGGTCATGATGCATAAATAAATAAATTGCTTTCCCAATGTTATGGGTGATTGATCTTGCCTATTTGAGCGATCAAGGGTAGTGCTAGCAATAGTCTCCCCTTATGATCAGGATTGGAGTGTCCTGTTGAAGTAAGCTGATAGTTTTCGGTAAAATTTCATATTGGTAGCATTGGGTGCATATATGATGACTAATGTAAAGTGTTCTTGGCCCACCTGGAGGTGTAAAATAATGATATTGCCACTAGAGTCAAGAATTTACTGTATTATAGAATATTGAAGATCTTTGTGTATGAAAATTGCCACTCCCCTTTTTTTGACAAGCATGAGGCCAATATACATTCTGCTATACAGGGGCTTTACAAAGTGGATTGATAGGAGGAGCGCCAATGTGTTTCGTGTAGGTAGACCACACTTTGGTTAATTGATCTTAAATGTGTGAGTACTCTTTTATGTTTAATTGGACTATTTAATCCCCCTACATTCCAAGATATAGGGCCAAATTCACACATAAGTTCTGTGCGGACATTGCACGGATAGTTAAGGTAGCCCTCTGGCACTCGTAAGTGCCATAAGGTACCTAAAAAGGGGGGCGGGATGGGGGCAAGACAGGTGAGTTAGGTGCAAGTCTGTCCGCACCTAACTCACACCGGATCTGTGAATCCGGTCCATAATGTTTAACTTTTCATGTCATTTTCCCCAAAACTAGAGATCATTTATGGGGTGTTTGACCAAAAACAGGATTTTAGTCTTAGACTTGTGGGCACCTCCCACCATGGCTGAGTGATGCTGCGTTATGGTGAGACATTAGTACATTTCTTGTACACCTAACAGCTAGGATCGGGATACTTAACCAACATAAAGCTAACTTATAAGCAATTCTTTAAAACAAGGTTATCTTAAATTCTACCACACAGAATGTGTAACATAGAAACATAGAAACATAGAAAGTGACGGCAGATAAGAGCCACATGGCCCATCTAGTCTGCCCATTTGTTTATTGAAAACTATACTGACCCTAGACCCTATTTACCCTCAATTGGGGTTACAATTTAGGATACCCTTATATTTATCCCAAGCATGTTTAAATTGTTCTACTGTATTGGCCTCAACCACCTCAGATGGGAGAATATTCCATTTATCTATCACCCTTTCAGTGAAGTAATTTTTCCGCACATTTCCTTTGAATCTACCACCCTCCAGTTTGTATCCATGCCCTCGTGTTCTATTACACCTTTTCTTTTGAAAAATGGTACCCTCCTCTAGCTGGTCACAACCCTTGATGTATTTGAAAGCTGCTATCATGTCCCCCCTCTCCCTTCTCTGCTCCAAGCTATACATGTTTAGTTCCTCTAGCCTTTCTTGGTATGATTTTTTACAAAGGCCATGGACCATTTTAGTTGCTCTTCTTTGCACAGTCTCTAATGTATTTATGTCTTTCTGGAGATATGGCCTCCAGAACTGAACGCAGTATTCTAGGTGAGGGCGTACCAATGATTTATAAAGGGGCATCACTACTTCTCTCTTTCTGCTACTAATTCCTCTCCCTATGCAACCAAGCATCTGACTTGCCTTTTTCATTGCTTTGTTACATTGATTGGCTACCTTCAAGTTACTGGAAATAATGACTCCTAGATCCCTTTCCTCCTCGGTAGATTCTAATGTAATGCCATTAAGGAAATATTGAGCCTTTGGGTTTTTATGTCCTAAGTGCATGATTTTGCATTTTTTGCCATTAAACTGCAGTTGCCACACTCTTGACCATTCCTCCAGTCTACCTAGATCATCCCTCATTTTCTGTAACCCACCTGGCGTGTCTACCCGGTTACATATCTTGGTGTCATCTGCAAAAAGGCATATTTTCCCCTCAATACCACAGGCAATATCACCTATAAAGATATTAAATAGCACTGGTCCAAGTACAGAACCCTGGGGTACTCCACTGGTTACCTTACCATCCCCAGAAGAGATTCCATTTACTACAACCCTTTGTTGTCTATCCTGTAACCAAGATTGTATCCATGCAACTAGCTTTAAGTCCAATTAAGTGAAACGGGATTGAAACTTAAATTAGGACTTCGAGTGCATGAGTTTGGTGACCTATATAACGTATCATCTGGTAAGGACATTTGTTGGATAAAAATGTGGGCTTTTTAGCGTCCTCACAGAAATCAGTTTGGAATTTGGCCGGGTACAATAATGCAAACTTTACATGCCCTTCAAACAACTTTTACATAAGGGCGCAAACTTTCTTCTCTTCTGGGATACTGCAGCTGAGAAGTCTTGAAAAATGAGAACCTTAAAAGGAACTCATGGTAAAGTTACTGAGTTTGCGATAGGCTTGCAAAACTGCTTCCTTATCTTAGGTTAAGAAATTTGGCTATCACAGCCTAAGGCCTGTCATTGTTGGTGGAGCGTTCAGGACCAAACCTATGAGCCATCTCAATAATCACAGTACCCAGATCATTCTGTATATGTAAAGCCTTAGCGAGATCTATTTGCAGTAAGTCCATTAGGTCAGGGCCTTTGATAGTCTCAGGAATGTCAATGAACCATAAATTGCTTCGTCTGTGATGGTTCTCTTGGTCATCGACTTCGTCTAGTAACGTAGCAATGGTATTTTTTTGGTCCAGAACAATATTTTGGAGTGAGGAAGAGGAATCCTCCATGTCACTGACTTGCTGCTGTAGTGCATTTACTCTTTTTTCATTGAGTCTAAGCGAATATCTAAAGCCATAATATTTGTTTGAATTGCCTCAAGGCATTGGTCTATCATGGGCATGATAATAAGGGACATTTCCCTTGCTGCCTCACACGCTGAAGGAGCATCATTATGGCTTAGGGTAAGAAGGGGTGGACTATTGTCTTCCAGTAGAGATAGGGAGGGGGAAGGGGGAAGGATACGCTGGGCTTTTGAGGACACGTTGTTTGTGAAGGGGGTCTATTTTTCCCCATTTTTTCTGAGACCCCAAGTTCAAGATATTTTTTCATACCAGGTAACAAGTTAAGTATGTGCTAAGATTGTAGGTCACCCCTAGATTGAACGAATTTACATGGATCAATTCAACAGCTGAGATTCGAGATGTAAGTTCAAAAGGTTAACAGTATTGTTAAATTAAACACTAATTCAATAAACTGACAAGTATACTTAAATTCAGCCTGTAACCCTCGTATCTCAGGAAAGTTACAAAACTCTGAGTTTACTCTTCTGATAACGTGAAACAGTCACTTATACTGAAAATTTGTAGGCAGTCAAATCTGTAACATTATGATATGCAAGAATAATAGTGAGAGTCAATAAACAGTACCAGATTCCGAGAGATATGATAAATGAGTAACTCTAGTAGATGCTTCCATTGTCTGTGATTTCCTCACATCTGTAGGTACAGGGATTCTCAAGGCCTCCATTATTATAGCCAAGGTTGATCCAAAGGAAAGAGCTAAACAGGAGAAATGAACCAGGAATAATGCAACTTCTCTGCAACCGACCAAGAATAGATGGATTGTAGGTCCAGACAATTTAGAGTAGTAATCTAGAATAATATAAATAAATCCATAAGTATCTTTTCCTTAGTATTTAGATGGTGTATAGAAATGAGTCCACTTTGAGATACAGCCACTTTATAAGTTACCAATGAACTTCTTGGCTCCTCCAAAAGGTCAGATGGGAACCTGTGTTATCTGGAATTTTCAGCTTGTATGAAGATTTTTTTAATTATTATTTATTAATTTTTTATATTTTTTTATAATGGGTTTTTTTTCTTTTTTTTCTTTTATTTTGAGAGCGCTTGGGAGCACGTTTTGCGTTGACTGCGTATAGTGGCAAATTAGTTCCACAATAAAGAATAACTGTAATCCCCAGGTCGTGTTAGGATGAGTTTCACCTGGTCACCTTATATATTAATAAGTCCTGAATGCTTCTGTGTCTATGATAGATAGTGCCTCCTGTAGATTTTGCGCTAAGACTCCTCCAAGCAGGACCTCAGGGCTCCCGGTGCTGTCAAAGCCTGCTATATGGTATAAGGGTTTGTGTTACATCACACAACCACACAGAATTAAATAGGAAGTGTCTAGTATTCTGCAAATATGTTGAATCCGACTTTGTCAATGATTTTGACACAATTAGCCCTGATGCAAGTGTAGTGTGTGGGGGAGTATAT
>WWET01002495.1:169530-181013 GCA_011038615.1 Limnodynastes dumerilii
TAGTTTGTTTATCACTCCTACTGCTGCAAAGACATTGCAGATGTGAGAAAGTTCTGATAATGGTGCAAAGAAAAGTTGATCAGAACCAGGTGAGGTCTTGCTGTGGTTCCCTTTCAGTGGGGGTGCAGATATAGCCTGGGGGTGACCAGCGTGGCTCACCGATTGTCGGGTCAAGTTTCGGATTAGGCGAGGCTGCTGGTGGTGAGAGCAACGTGAATTGCTTGAAGATATCTCCCGGTGGTGTTTGCTGGCTGCTGTAGTTGGGGCACCATAGGGCCAAGTGTTCCCAAGATGGATGCGGCAGCCAAGGCCTCTTCTCGGCCAGCCCGGGTCCAGTGGGTGAAGTCTTCCAGGGAGCCAGCCAAAAGGGGCACTTGTCTGGTATTATCCTTCTCTGCCTGTGGGATGATAATCTGCACATTTTTTATGCACCACAGCTGCCGATGACCAAGGATTCAGAATTAGACGGAGGAGCTCTACTAAAACATGTCCTGCTTCCTAGGACGCACACTGGAAGTCAGTAGTCTACACGGCTGTTACAAGTAGGTTAGGGCTGTAGCCCTGTGTATCTTATTTGGCTTGTTAAAAATACTGCAGCAGCAGGTTGCAGGTGGGAGGAGTGAGCACTGGGAAGGAAAAGGTTAACTATTTAGTGCCCACTGCCAACCTGGCCCTGCAAACCCCAGTTTACCAGTGTCCCCCAGATGGATTTAGAGAAAAGGATTTACTTGTGAGTGCCAAAATCCTGTTTTCGCTGAGGTAAAAAATCGAATTTTCTAAACCTGCCCCCTAGTGTATATAAGGAACGTATCTACCAATGCAGCAATGTTATGCTATTAGTTTTGCATTGTGTACTATAAAATATATTTAAAAGTTTCTACAGCAATAACAACAATAAAGTATAATAAAATACAGCCCCTTCTACAAAGGCAATTTCTGAATTAGAAGAACAAACGTTTGTTAAAGAAAAAGCAAACTCTCATCTCATCAATAAAATCTAGTGATATGGGGTTACAATTAGTTATCATCTAGAGAAGCAAAACTCACCCTTATGCTGGGGCCATCTGGAAGGGCATCAGATACCATGGTGAATGTAGAGTTTTCGTTAGATAGACTAGTGGAGTGCCTTTCACCTGCCTCTGCATTCATCTCAAACCTGGGTAAGAAAGGTCACATAAAAATTCCATATTGCAACAACCATCCAGTAATTTAAGTCCCCAACAACCTGGGTTTGATGGTGATGTGCAAGGTACCAGGGACACAAGAAAAGAGAAGGGTTCTCTATTGGAAGCAGCAGTGATTACAGAGCACTATACCTTCGCTGATTGAACAGACCGGACTTCTGAAGTCTGCAAGGCGGGACGCCGCCGTTTTTGGCTGTAAGAGCACGGTCCTTAGGAAGCATCAGTGGGTCTGTATACCATCTATTCATCTCTGCCAGTCACCTTCTGATTACCAACGTTTACACTGTTTGATCTATTACCATTTGATCCCTGTGTTATCCACCATATACCGTGCTACATCTGGAGACTATCTTTGCTACACTGTTGCTCCAAAGTTGCTAACTGGTTTATTGTCATCTGAATCACAGTGCTAACACCATCTCCCTCATGCCATCTGGAGGCTGCCTGTGCAACATTGTAGCTCTGTATGCACTATGTGGTTTAAGGAATGAACTGCCTTTATTGAAGCTTGCTACATTTTATGCAGTCTTGAATTTTATAATAAGTGTGGGATATTTTTCTAATGTGTCCATCAGTGAATCACTGATGCAGCTATTTTATGTGAAGTTGTTTGTTATTTCTTAAATAATAAATTTTATATTTCTTCTTTAGTATTTGCATGAGTCACAGCGCTATTTTCTGTTTTTGGTTTTTTGGTATGAAGGGTGGTTCCCTTTAAATTAGCAGCTGACCATTCAAATTCTATTGATTGGGACCGATATATATAGCGCCATTTGAAACTTAATTCTCTATTGTTTGTATTTAATATATACTATGCTGTCCATCCCAACCCTGTTTGTCTGTACTGTATTTTGTTGTATTTTGTACGGCGCTACGGACACCTTGTGGCGCCTTATAAATAAATAATAATAATAATAATAATAATAATAAACACACCTGATTGGAGGTATTTGTTTACTTTTGCTATAGCAATGGTAAACAAATCTCTCTTTCAGACCCCCCACAACCCTTCACCCTGTAGTGTTTTAAGGGTCCCACACAGTTTTATTTTTTTTGCTCCACTGAAAATCCATGGCAATAACCCGGGTTGACCTGAAAGCGGTATTAGACTACTGAATTATCTACTCACCCCGGCTGTCCGCTTTCTTTCAGTCCAGTCACTGGTTGCAAAAGGGTGGTAAGGTACTCATCGTGGCTATAAACAAATTGGAGAATATAACAAAGTTAAAACTAAACATGTATGGTGTATATAAAATATTCAGACTTTTAACTGTAGCTGTATGTGTCTATCAGTAAATGTATCCTTATCTCATAAATATACTAATATTAACTGAACTGAAACAGCATGAATGACTAATATCTTATTCAATAAATCTATATTAATAACGTACAGATATACAACTGTGTTCCTCCCCCTGCTTTGCAAATGCTATAGGCATTAGGTAAAATAAGTGTTCTCTTTTTAAAGGTTTTGTGACACTCAGATTAAGATATGCAGTGCCCATAAACTCAAATCAGACCTCTCTTATGTCGTAAAATGAGGGCACTTTCCTGTCAATATCAATATCCATGCCAATATGGTAAAATATAAACTAAATTATAACAAAGTGGTGAGTATATAAGTAACTGTACAGTTTAGTTAAAATAATCCAAATGTTAGTTTTTATGTTTATAGGTAAATATGTGAAAATGACAGTTCACATTAATTCCCCCTGGTATCTCAAGTGAATAAGCCTAAGCATATGGGTTTGTTTGTTTTTTAAACTGTCCCAATAAATAACATATAGTTTCTTATATTGAAAATCTAAACTAGAACAAAACACAAAAAATCATGTTTAGGAACTTAATAAAAATATTTTAAAATAAGTAATATAAAGTATTGAGGCCCAGATTTTAGAATTAATTTTTATAAAACCAGCAATTTAATTTTAAGAAGACACATACACACTATTCACGCAAGCTTACAACAAGTCTAACCAGCAGGTGCACCAAAACCCAAAAAAACAAGGCTACAGCATTATTCTTATGTAGTGTGTAGTCTGTGAATACACAAATTGATTGCCTGATTGTGCAATTGTCACACACCAGCAGAAAATATGCAACACTGTTGTCTATCAATATAGCTGTCACGATCATAAATCTAATAGCCGCTTCCTGTATAATTTTGTGCTGCGTTCATTGTGTGAGTATTTATAAATTGCCCAGTGTTTTGAAAATGTAATATATATGCAATCTAAGTAGTATTTACCATAACAGGAAATGCAGACTGTATTACTACAGAAATGAAAATATTAATGTTTGACATGTCATCAAATTTATATATTATGAACAAGGCATGTTCTTGCATTGCTTTGTTCATTCAGAATTTTTAGCTTTTAATATTGCAGCACTGTGGTCGAGCTGTTTTCTCAGAATAGTTCCAATGCCACATATAGTACCGCTTTACTAAAGTCTGCATATTGCTAAAATAGGAAGACAGTGCAGCATGAGAAAGAATAGTGAGTAAATGATCCTAACACAACATTACACATTTTCATAAACCATACAGTTAGTTTGCTAAGTATTACAGACAGAATATAAGACAGGAACATAGTCTATTAATGATAGACACAGCAACTAAAAGGGAAAAACTATCTTCAAAAAATTTTGGAACTAATATTACTGTGTAAATATACATGTTTTCCTTAATAATCCACTAAGTGATTGACACTTACAAATGTAGGTTTTTTTTATTTTTACTTAGCCCAAGTAAAGGATTGGAAATGCATGCAGGTCACAAGCCATAACTTACTGTCGTATGTTAGTTCATTCTAAAAAATTCTGACATTGTATGCCCATTGCAGGCCCATAAATAGTGTAAATTATTTTTTATTTGAAATTCAAATTATATATTACATTTAATGGAACCCACTGTGTATTTCCAGAGAAAATTTTATTGAAGTTTAATTATTCTTTCAAACTATATAGACATGAATTAGTCTCCTTCTGAAGCATTAAATACTGCAATGCAATACTGCCTTCTTTACCTGATCATCAGGTATGCTAAATCATAAAACCTATATATACATACATGACTGAATCAACATTCATAGACTAATCTGTAGGATAGGCCTTCAATAGATTTACAGATGTTGAGGGGTTTTAGTAGAAGTAGGTACGTACCTGTCCCTACTGCTGACACGAAACTTAAGCATGTTCTAGCAACCTTTAGAGGTGATATGGGAGACAGTTGATGTGAGGGAGGCACATGCTTGTGTCCTGGGCATAAAAGGATACAAGGGATAAATGGGAGGAAAGCAGGCCACTTTGTATAAGCAATAAAGCTTATTTTACTTCTCAGCTTCTATCTACTTAACGGTCAATTTTAAGCATCACGGGACATATCAGCTTACTCTAACATGTTCCCTGTGAGAGGGATGATAGAAGAGATCATTGTGCGCTTATAAAGCTGACCACTGACATAGAATCCTGCAGGCTACAATGGGCACCTGCTTAACAGAATGCATTTGGAGTAATGCAGATAACATCTCATAAAAATTGTTGTTGTCACCAAAACAAATTGGACATCAAGCAGAAATAATACACAATACAATAGATCATTTAATTAAAAAGGATATGTATCAACAAAGTTGGTTTATTAAATTGTAAAGCCTCTGTCAGTGACCTCCGCACTCCTACCTTGCATACACGCTGTCAGCATAACCCCATTCTCAGAAACACTTCCATTAGGGAAGTCCTGATCAGGAGGATCCAGATCCATAATGGAATAGAGTTGTGAATTGATGGTTTGCTGTCCCGTAAATAAAAAGATAAAAAATAAAATTTGCATACATCTGAATCCGGGACTATGTAAGTTGTATTTTCCAAAGCAAAGTATTTTCCCTGCACGCAAAACATTAAAAATAAATTTACACCGCCTTATATTGCAACGTGATTCTGTTCAGGTCTACACTCTCTAACTCTGAATCAGCCCCATGTTGCAATGTGAGGGGTGCCAATTATTTTCATTCCTTTCCATGCAGGGAAAATACTTTGCTTTTGCACATAGAACTCACATACTGCATAGCTTTGTACTTAATTCATTATGAGCTAGGAAAGTCACCAACTTATCAAGCAGGAAACTTTCATTTTGTGTTCTCAGTTACCACTTACCTTTTCTGTTTTGTTGAGCTGCACATTTTCACTTGTTTTGCCATTACTCTCAAATTCTGGATCAGCTCCATTGTACGTGTGTATTGAGATTTGTACAGTGGTTAGCAATGTGCTAACACTACTAGGACTGATGTATCCCTGACAACATGTGTTGGAAGCCTTTAGCTTGTCCAGTTAGCAGTAGTCTCCTGTTTTGTTATTTTATGATGTTTTGTTTGTACAATATTTAAACTAAAAGTGTGACTGGGACAAGGACTGACTTAACCTGTGTGAAGTGCCTTATAATAAATACATAAGAGGTGATTTGAACTCCACTTTAAATTGGAAAAGTGTAGATGTATTCTTTCTAACAGCAGGGGGAATATTTCCCTCACAATTCCAGATTCCTTTGACCTTAATCCTATCATTAGCTTTGTTATGATGGCTGCAATGGCCTATTCTAACCTCACCTAAAATCACAGTGAAAATTCCATAAGTGAAAAATACTGTAGCATATTTACCCATTATAATTATAACTCCTGATCTTCACTCCTACACTGAAGTTCTAGAAAGTGTGCATCTCTTCTAAATGCATAAAATATACAGAATCTAAATGTCCTAACTATCAAGATACATCACTTGTATACCATTTTGGCAAATTAGCAGGCATTTATTATCAAACAACAAAAACTGTATATAAGTTGTTGTATTGTAATATAATATTTCTCTCTCTCTCTATCTTGCCAGCTTAGTGGTATTAATAAGTGGGTGGGTGTAGCGGAATACTTTGCAATAATGCATGGTGAGATATGCAGGATGTCTGTTTCTTTGATGCCACCATTGACTCAGAGAGTTCCCAGGAGGCGTGCTGGGTGGACTATGGTGAAGAATGCTGGTAAGAAGGAATTGCACAAGCTGTGCCCTTGCAAAACTCATATGCAGCACTTGAAGGGCTGGAGTGCATTACAACAGGTAATGTAGAACATGAGGTGTTGAAGATCCCTGATGGTGGAAAAAGGGAATCCCTGAGAAGGACTGCACTTCTTGTGGGGGATTCTATTGCTAGGGGTATTCAGCTAGAAAGAGGTTCTGAAATTAGGAATCAGGTGAAGTGCTTCCCTGGAGCTACAGCTCCACGGGATAACAAGCGTATTTTAAATAAAAGCAAAGGAAAGGGAGGTTGATGTCATTATCCACCTTAGGACAAATGACTTGGCCAATGCTGGAGTTTAGGCTGGTAAAGCTGAATTTAGAAAGTTGGGAAAACAGAAACCTGTATAAAAGGGATGGCTTGCATCCATCTTCTGTGGGAACAGATATTCTAAGTGAGCAGTCTGAATGCTTTATTAGAAACCATTTAATCTAGGAGAGGGGGGCAGTAATACAAATAATAAAAATAGCCGCTCCCCCACCCAAGACGCATTGTGTGGCCTGTCAATAATGACAGATAGCATAGCTACAGCAACTAAGGAAAAAGAGAACAGAAAAAGCAATATAAACATATCCAGCAATAATAATAATAAACGAAAGAATACGGGATTTCAGTATCATATATAGGTGTTTGTCTGTGTAACTGAATGCCTCTCATTTCATCTTAAATGCGCTCCTGCCATCTTAAAGTAGTAACATAGTAATACAATTGGTGAGGTTGAAAAAAAGATACCTGTTTATCAAGTTCAATCTATTATCTTGCGATCCCTATCTTATAATTGAAATTAACCCATATGAAGCAACCCTATTGCTCCCTGGATCCACTACTTTCCTTCATTTTAATTGTCCTTGTAACCCCGGATGCCCTTTTCTCCTAAACTTCTCTAACTCTTTCTTAAACATATCAAGTGAATCTGCTATCATAACCATCCCTGGCAGTGAATTCCATATCTTGACTGCCCGTACAATAAAAAAAACCTTTCCCTCCTCTCCTGTAACCTTAGTGGGTGACCCCATTTCCTGTGTACTTAACCTATCAAAAACAGAACCAATAAAATTTCCACCTGCCAATAAAAGCTACCTACCTGTTATATCTATTTCTGTTGACAACACTGAAATAATCTCTACTCATAAAGCTTAATATTAAGGTGTTACCTTTGACTTTGAACTGTCCTTTGTTCCCCACAATCTATTTTTAAAACCTGTTACATACATCTAAAAAGAATTACAGAATACGCAAAAATAATTCACACAAGACACTGCTAAAACTCTTATTTATGCATTAAACATCTCTTGCATTGATTATTGCAATGCTCTCCTTATTGGACTTTCACATTATAAAATTACCCCCCCTACAGTCTATATTGCATACAGCAGCTAGACTGGTTTTCCTTGCAAAACACTGTTCTAGAACTGAGCCACTGCATCAGTCGTAGAGACCATTGGTGGCCTGGATTTTACAGAATCAAATACAAAAAATTATTTTGCTAACCTACAAAGCCATTAACAAGACTATAACCACCCTCTCCCACAGCCTGACCCTAACCCTCCCTCCCCTGCAGCCAGACCCTAACCCTCCATCTCCTGCAGCCTGACCCTAACCCTCCCTCCCCTGCAGCCTGACCCTAACCCTCCCTCCCCTGCAGCCTGACCCTAACCCTCCCTACCCCGCACAGAGAGTTTACTCACCTGTTCCAAGACTGCGAAGGAGGGATATCGCTAACGGCGGAGCAATATCGCAAATTGCGAAAGTGAATTGGTGAAGTATGCCGAACAGCATACTCACCCATTCATTAAAAAAAAAGTCTGAATGGGTAAGTATTCGAAAAAGGGAAATCCGAAAAGGAACTTTCATATGTCCCTTTTTCGGAAATTAGATTTTCTTAGCGGAGAGTGTAACCGCATATATATCCTCACTCATCTCAAGATACATCCCAACTTACTCTCTCAGATCTTCACACACATACAGCACTCCTCAACACTAATCAAATCCTCTTATTCCCGGTTAAAGGACTTCCCCCAGACAGAACACTCTATCTGAAATAACCTTCTTTGCCCACTAAGACAATCCTCTACTCTCCGAACTTTCATGAGATCCCTTAAACTCACCTCTTTAGATTAGTGTACCAATTTCCTCAACCTACTTCTTAACATTTGTATAACCTATCTATAAAAACTTTGGTATCTGGATTTCCTTTCTGCTACATGATTAACACAAACCATTGTGTGATATATAGCACTTGCCCTTATGTATCATTCCCTAATATCCTATAAAGTGTTGAGGGCAGTGCCCTCTTACCCACTCATTCTGTCTGTTACCATCCTTGTAATGACTGTTAAAATTGTAAAGCAATATGTATAGTAATACTACTACTAGTATTACTTCTACTACTAATAATAATAACAACAATACATATATAATAACACATGAGACGAACTGTAACAAAATAATTGTCTACCAGTGTGTAGCAATCTTAAGCTTGATATAAAAGCAGATTATTGTAATACATTTGCAATAACATAAAACACATGATTTGATCATTCAGCTAGTGTGCTCATTATACTGAATCTATTTAGGACTTAAGAACATAAAAGAATGCAATGGTAGGCCCTAAACAAATCTTAAAACTGACATCGTGGGAATTCTGTACAAATATTGTATATACAACTAAAGAATAGTTTTTAAAATCAGAGAGAAATAGTAACTGTAAAAAAAATGTTTATGTCCAATGGCATATATTAAATTAGCATTTTTAGGTTTGTTAGTTCATAAAAGATTTTATTATTCTCCACTGTACCCCACCCTCCCCTGTCTCTTTCTGTTAGGACTGTACTCACATCAGGACCAGCCAATGTGTATTTTTTGGAACAGCCAGCAGAAGATAAGGTGTTTCCTGGATTCCAGAGACTGAGAAGAAACATCTGGAGCTAATAACAGCTCCAAGAATGTGCACCCCCCTCCAGACACACAATACCAAAACCTGTAGCCCCTCAATATCCATGCAAGGGGCTCAAAGACTACTGGAATTTTGAGGTGGAGGAGTAATGATTTAACACTTTACCTACCACAAAGGAATAATAGAATTAACATTGCAACCACATTAAGTTTTCAAAAAGCTTTATATTCTCAATGTAAATAATTATGTAATTATTAATAAAATCAATGACAATTTCTTACTGAATCACCTAAATCTACACAAATAACATAAACAAGTATAAGAATATTATCTAAAAAGACAAAATATAAAAGGTGATGAAACGGTACTATAAATCAGCCTTTCATTACAACAGCACACTTCATAGAGGTGTGTGTATAGGGATAGGGCTGTAACTCGGGGTGTGCGATAGAGGCGGCCACCCAGGGCTCAAAGTCAAGGTGTCACTCAGGAACTTAATTTCTAAGATTAAACTGGTTATTAATTCAAGGTTTGGGGCACCAATATAACGGTCTTGCCCCTGGCGTCAAAATTTTTAGCTACGGATCTGTATAAAGAAGCACAAAGAAATTAAATATTGTGTCTGAAGGGAATAAAGGCTTGAAGAAAAAGAAATAGGCAGGAGCAGTGTGGAGAAGGGGAAACAGGCTGGTGCAATGTGAAGGGGAAAAATACTGGCGCAGTATGAATGATGGGAAACACACTGCAGTGTGAAGAAAAAGAAACAGACTTGATGTTGCTGTGTGTTAAGGTAAATAGGCTTGTGTAGTGCATCGCAATAAAAGGATAACAGCCTGGTGCAGCGTTTGTGATGAAGAAAAAAGAGGTGGGAGGAGAAGCAGTCAGCAATACAGCTTCACAGTCCTCAGTTGCAATTCATTTCAACCAGAACGCTATCTGTATGGAATTTTTATGTTCTCCCCATATTTGCAAGGATTTATTCAGTCCAAATATATACTGCACTCGTAAAATGGCTGATAGGTGTATACTGTGGGTGTATAAGGAATAAAGATAGTGATCTCTTATTGGGCAGGGACTGAACTTAATGACAACACATTGTAAAATAAGTGAACTATAATGTGATAAAGACTATATAAACGATAATAAAACTATCCGTGTCTTCCTGGTGTCTGGTATATAGACTTCACTTTTCACTATAAAGTTTATTTTTAAAAAAAAGGAATACTGCATCCCATAGTCTACTATTTATTTATTTTATTTTATTTATTAACAGGTTTTTATACTGGACCGTCAGATTATTTAACGCTTTACATTTTAACAATCATTATTATAACAATACTGTAAAAGTTCTCAGTGATCTGTAGGATCAAGACACAGAGACGTGTTAGTATCAGGCCTTAGGCTGATTTTAGTATGGAAAGAAAGTTTTAAAATTTGTGTTAATCATGTAACAGAAAGGAAAATGGGATAGCAAAGTAGTTGTAAATAAGTTAGACAAATGTTAAAAAGTAGCTTGTCCAAGTTGGTAAGCTGGTCTAAAGAGGTGGGTTTTAAGGGAGCATCTGGAGAGTAGAGAATAGTTTTATCGGCGAGGTAATCTTTATTCCAGAGTGGCTGCAGCCCTGGAGAAGTCCTGTGAAGTATTAAAGGTTTCTGATTTTGTGCTATTTTAGGAAACCTTAATCAGACATGTTAAAACGCAAGGATTTTTTTGTCTATGGAATATACTTTATATTTAAATACACATACATTGCGTATGAGATGTATTTCCTATTTTTCAGAATGAAAGGGGCATCATCACAGTGACAAGAGCTCTGTTATATAAAATAAGATATATGACGGAGCGCTCATTGTCATCAGCATACACATGAGCCAACATCTCGGGGAGAAAAAATGTTATGAGGACAAAACTAAAGAATAGGACAATTGAACAAATATATCTTAACGGACAGGAAGACTGACAAATGCGATATTAAGGCAAGTTACGATATCTTATGCAAAATTATTTTTTTAACAGGTTATTATAAAGCACCATCATATTACACAGTACATAACAATCCGAAACAATCATTATAAAACAAGACTGGATAGTAACAAACAGGCTGGGTGAGTAAGAGGGTCCTGCTCACAAACTTTAAATCTTTGGGACATAAAAGCATAGAAAGTGATGACAAATAAGAGCCACATGGCCCATCCAGCCCACCCAGCTGTTTATTTAAAACAATACTGACCCTAGATCTTATTTTGCCTCAATTTAGCTTGAGATCTAGGATATCCTTATAATTATCCCAATCATGTTTGGGGGCACTGGGTATTGATAAATAATGGGAAGTGTAGTGTA